>JANHFM010006256.1:305571-338203 GCA_032468115.1 Grayia smithii | reverse complement strand
TGGGAAGGTTTCTAGCCCTAGAAAATGCGCTGGAGACCTTCCCACCATAAGGACATTCTGACCACAAATCTGTATAACCACTGATGTACCTAAGAAATGGACAGTGATACTTTCCACATGCAATGGATGAATACCATACAAATGGGTATGCTGCCATTAATATGTATAGCAGAAAACAACAAGAGTGGATTTTGATGAAAGGGTGTTCGCAGGACATAATAGATCAAGCCACATAATTTAACAATTACTTTATCTGCATTGTTTCAAGCCTTAAGTTTGCAAACAAGACTGAAAAAAAAGATCTAGATCAGTATTTTCCAACTTTGGAAAAGGCTGGCTGAAGAATTTTGGGAGTTGAAATCCACACTTCTTTAAGTTCCCAGGATTGGGCATCACTGATCTAGATGTGTTCACAGTCATTTCAATAGAAAAATACTGTGCTCATACAGGTCTACTTTAGTCAAATAATTTTGGAGTTTATAAACTTATTTATAACAGCAATAAAATCTAATTTATTAAAAACAGATTTCAAATGATCCAGGCATTTTGTAACAAGAGAGCTGAGATCTAGTACAAAAATGTACAAAGCTAAACATTTTTTGTATCAAAAGCTACTATACAAAGTAATTGGGAAAAGGTTCTTTTTAATGTTTCTTGATCAAAAACCTATGTGATATTTTATAATAATTACTATAGCCATTAGGCAGTATGATGGATGTATCTTTAAAGCTTTGAAATAGATTTTATATTATTTACCACTATTGCAGAGTTGACATTACAATAAAGAATAAAGGAAGAAGTTTTGAGGGATGAAACAGACTTGAAATAAAATACTGGATGACAACTGTAGTGTGAATTTCCTATGTTGGTCATCTTGTCTCCTTCCAACTCTATGTTTCTATCATAAATACAGAATTCAGACATTTTCCTTAGCACTCATACAACTCTTAATATGGAAAAAAGAAGATACTGCAGCAGCATTCAGAAACTTAGTGATCCTTGCAGAATTCAACTTTAACATTAGTGTTTTAGAAAGATTGGTCTTTAACAACTTTACATCACCTAATGTTATGTCATTACGTGATTGATTTACCTTTAACTTAGTGTGATACTCCTTACAGTGTTATATATGAACCAGGCCAGGGTAGCTTGTTAAACAAATGTGAATATGTGGAGTGAACAGTTAATTGATGAAAAGGATAAAGAAATCACCAGCCCCACAAAAATGAACTTACCCCTGGTTTGGGTAGTGACAAGTATGCACGCTTCTCCCCTAAAAACAACACACCAAAATTATGTACTGTACTTTTTAAATCTTCTCTCCAGGTTTGGGAAAAATCATCATATAAAAATGTACCTACCCTTATTGGTTCCTCTTCATAAATCAGAGAGGTTCTTTATTTTGCCATGCATTGCATTATAAAAGGGGAATTCTAATACTGCCTATATTTGCGTTTATGGGAGGCATTGACAGATTCATCAGAAACCTTTCCATTTAGTGGATAACATTTCTAAAAATCCCCTTTATCTTTCTGAATGACCAAGAGGAAAAACTAATTGGGTGTGGGGAAGCCTATCTATAAGGCCTAGTGTAGCCACAATGAGAATCTAGTAATCCCTGGAGTAAAGTTCAGATTTTGTAATGGTATAAGGAACCATTTGCTTTTCTTCCATTGAAATCAACACCAATATGTGGCTAATGCTTTTTTAAGTTTTTGTTTTATTATATTTCTTTTCCTCTAAGTGGCTCAAGCCAGAGTGTATGAGTTACCCTTCATTTGAAAATACTGAATAGACTAAAATCAGCTACAGTATTTCATGGTCTAGTGGAGACGTAAGTCTGCTGTCCAATATTTTAGATTTATTTTATATAAATTAATGGGAATTTAAAATATTCAATTTTGATCAGATTATATCAATATTTTTTTCATAAGAATAATTTTTCCAATTCTCTGTGATGCAATTTAGGTCAATTCAGACAGCATACCAGTCAAAATTTCAAAATCACCTTTCATGTTCAAATCACTTTTCAAATTTTCTATGAGGCTATTCAGGTCAATTCAGACACAAGCATAGTTATTCCAATCAGCATTCAACATTAAAACCAGTATTTGAACTTTCAGTTTCAAAAGCCAACCAATGTTTATCTTGGTTTTTCATCTTTCACCACTTTCATTTCTCTCGTACGTTTTCTAGTATTGAATTCCATTTGCAAATATGGTTTTCATTTCAGACATCATACAAAATCATAATTTATGCAAAATAGTTTTCAAATCAATATCAAAGCATCGAGTGATTCTGAATTGCCTTAAAAAATGTCATTTATTCATTCTGGGGGACCTAGATTGTTGGGGGCAATATGGTGACTCTGTAAAACCTCTTAGGGCTGCAAAACACTGTGAAGCAGTATATAAGTAAGTGCTACTGCTATTCAAAATTTACATCTAACCACAGATAAATGGGTAAACTTCCATACCTGCTAGTAATTAGTAATGGTACTTGTTAATTACCAATACTTAAGTTCATATTATTTGGACAATTATTATGGCATCCAGATGTGATGTCTGAGCTTGCTATTTGGAGTAACTTTTGTTATTTGAAATAACCTGGTCTGATATCTAAATATCCATTCGATAATCATAGGTGATTAGAAATACAGAGAAATTTAAGATAAGCCTACCCACCCTATTTGTCAATAAATAAATCCCATTTTTCTTTGGTCATCACAAAAATGCAAAGACAGACACTTCTTGCCAACTTGATAGACGGCCATGAGATTGCAATTGGGGGAGGGGGATTGATAACCAGCTTGCATTTACAATCACAATGTCTTGCCATGGGAGTATCACAATTTACAACTTTCCCAGATGGCTTCTGACAAGCCAAGTCAGTTAGGGAAACCAGATTGTCTTGTATAATTTCACTTAACAACTGTGGTAAATGGTAATAGAATTGGGTCCAGTCCAGGGGTGAAATTCAGCTGGTTCCTACGCGATAAGGTAGGGCTGACAGCGCAAAGCCCCGCCCACCTACACAGATGTCATGACGTCCCTTTTTTTGATGATTTTAGGCCTCTGAGCATGGCAGGCTTTGCGTGTGAGCAGACGACTGCGTGTACGAGTGAAGCATGCGCGTGGGGCGCACACACATTTGCAATCCGGTAGAGAAGGTAAGTGAATTTCACCTGTGGTCCAGTCATGTGATGGCTTAATAAATGCATCACTTAGCGACCAACACTCCAATCTCAAATACACATGGACACATGTACCTCAACACACACACAATGTACATATTATACACACACAATATGTATATATTATACATATATACACAGAAATGTGTGTACTGTATACGTACATATGTATATAAGTAAGTGGGTATAGTATACACAGACAGACATCTATACATACATGTTCAGCTAAATGTCATATGTAGTGGTGCCAAGTGACAGCAACATCAGGAACGAGTATGAGAAGCTGGAGGAGCCTCAGGAGGAACTAGACAGGATATGGAAAGTAAAGGCCAAATTGGTCCCAGTAGTGGTAGGAGTGCTTGAGTCAGTATCTTCTAAGCTATCAAAGTGACTCCAAAATATTTCCTTCACAGCATCAGTTCTCTGTACAGAAAAGTGCAGTGCTAAGGACAGCTAAGATAATGTGCAGAACCCTGAAACTGCAGAAGGCACCCTAGAGTAAGGAAGACCTACATTACTTTTCATATGGATGAGAAGTGAATTTTTGTTTATACACTCTCACACACACATGCACACACCTATCCATCTACTCATCCCTAATAGAAAACTAGCACTATATTTGTATGCTATCTGAGAGTGGAGTTAGAGAGCCTCTCCCTATTCATGGACAGCAGGGAAATATCGGTGACCAAGGTCTTAGCAAACTCTTTTTTTTTCTTGAAGTCTAATAGGGTGTTGGTTTATTTACAAGGCTGATATAATTACATCTCACTTATGCATCATCACCAAATATATCTGACAACTGAATGTTCCAGGTTAATTCAAAATTTGCATTTCCACAAGCAAATTAAGTAATGGTTTTTATTAATGCATATGAAGGCTAGCTATATGAACTGTTCACATTAGATAGAAAAAGCCTTGCTACCAAAAATCTTTAAATACCGCTGTTCTATTGAAACATGTTTACCAGATGGTGCACCATCTGCAAAGATCGAAGTTGACATTCTTCCCTTTCCCATTGCCACATACTATTATTATAGAAATTCATTCTTTAAAAAGCCGGGGAAATGCATTATGTTTCACACATGATGGAATATAAGGCAGTGTATGCCATTTTCCTTTTTTCCAATTATTACCTCAAAATGAGACCACATGCTGTTTCCATGTAACAAGAAATAGATTTCTGCCTGGTCCAGCCATTCTGTCTTCTATTCCTCCACAAATAAAATACTTAGAATACCAGAAGAACAAGTTTTTAAATCTCATGTTTTATGACAGGAAAAAAAAAAGAACAAAAAAAATTATCATGGCCACATTAAACTTGCCAATGTCCTTTTTCAGTTAATATTAAACCCCAAGTAATTCAGTAGAAAATATGTAAAATTGCAGCTACGTATTTCATACCATCTTAATTCATTCCTGGTTTTTCCAGTCAATGAGGGTCTAAGACCTGCAGATCAGGGATGGGTTCTACCCACCTTCACTACCGGTTCTCTTCGTGTGTGTGCGTGCGCGTAAACCGCGCTACCGCACATGCGCAGAAACTTTATTCCCCGAAAAATCACCGAAAAAGCGCTCTGCGCATGCGCAGAACGCTAATTTTGGCGATTTTGGAAAAAAAAAGGTAAGTTGGGGCGCGCGGGTGGGCCCGGGACGCTGCGAACCGGTTCGGTGATGTCACAGCGTCACCGCTACCTATTCGCGCGAACCGGACCGAACCTGGGGCAACCCACCACTGCTGCAGATGCAATGAAGCAATTTAATATATGGGCAAAAGGAAAGTAAGAAAGGTGACTTGGGTAAGATTGAGATAAAGAACATTATAAAGGCCAGGGTAAAATGTAGAAGCAATTTAGAATTAAAGCCATTACATTTCTGTATTTCCCGTGAAGTAGAGAAAACAAACCAAAATGGAGCCAAAATGATTCATTGTAAAACTGAAATTGATTTATTAGAAAGTGTCCAGCACATTTGGTTGCTCTTTAGTCTTTAACCATCATCAAAAGCAGAAGGCTATTGCCTCACAGACATTAAAACATAGTTATTCATCACATGCCAATACCAAGCTCAATATTTTAAACTGGCAATTTAAAAATGACATTACCATAAAAATATAGTATGTGTAAACTGAGGAGTTAAGCAGAGTGGGTTAGCTTGGGCATAGCCTCAACTATCATCCTGATATGCTAACTGCATCTATCTCTTAATCAAAATATTAAACATATACCTTCCATTATCAAGAAAGCAGTCCCATTTTTTTCTATAGAAAAAGCTAGAATCAATTACTATGATACTGGAATTTTTAAAATATCTACAAAAATAATGTGTTTTAGTTAATAAAAATATAACCTAATTACCTGCCAAGATATCAGCTAATTAAACATGCTGTCCCATTAATTTAAATAGGAAACTTAAACACCTCTGAGATGTCAAGGACTTAAAATGCATCATTCTGTAAGTAAAATCTCTCTCTTTAAAAATTCTCTTTTACCTAAGTTGGACTGATGTGGTGGAATCATCGGCTAGAGTAGACAGGGGAGTAAAAAGGCAGTCTAGCTTGAAGTTGCTCCATGGGAGGAAGTGACAGAGCCAGACAATTAAAGCGTTTCTCAAGGGTATGCAGTGAGTCCGGCGAGATTGTTGAATATATGTTCAACAATAATGAAACAGGTGAATGAACATCTCACTACACTTTGGATTCTTCTGGACTGAAATGATTAGCCAATTATAAGCTATTATCCAGGGAACGCCCAAATGTGTTAACAGCAAACATTCTTGAAGGTTCCTTTCATGTCCTTTGACAAGAAAGTCATAAGAGTGGACTTATGGAAAGCTACAAAGAACCAACACTGGATGGAAGCAATGGAGGAGCTGGCACCCAGGTCTAATGAAAGTTGGGAAGTATGGAAGTAATTGAATAGATTGCGCACAGGTACAAGACCCAGAGACAAATGTGGCTATCCAGTGGCTTCTGCTCATGCCAACTGTGGTGACATGCAAACAACAACACATATGTATATTTGCCCTTTATGTCCTGATTAGGGTATACCTGAGGACCTCACGGCAATGCAACACAACACAATTAATGTTGCTAGTTTCTGGGCAAGATCTATTTAATTTATATATATATATTAATTTTTTATTTTAATCTTGTATTTCACATAATATGCCTTATTTTGATTGTGAAGCTTCTGGCACGAATAAACATAAACAAATAACAATAAAGAAGCTACTTTGGCCTATTCACAGAGTTATTCTGGTTCCTTGCACTTGACGTTAATCTCACCAGTGCATTCTCTTGGGAACAGGCAGATAAAGACTTCAATAGTCTGGCCTCTGCTGCTTCCTCCTACAGAGTGACTCCAAGCTAGATCAGATCTTTACTCCCTCCTCTACTCTAGCCAATGATTCCAACCTAATTAATCAGTATACCAAAAACCTCTGATCAGTGAAATTACATTAGAAGCCACATGTTTCCTGTATCTTCCTGCAAAAAAGGAAGGCTTATGGTTGATGTCAACTTATAGCACAGAGAAACTGCACTTGAAGTTTTACATAGTTCTTAAGAGCACATGAATCCTATTCTCCTAATACACTTATGAGAAAGTCTTTTTAATATGACTGTCTATACAGTATGTGAGGTCATATCCAGGATGGCAAAACATTCAAACTAACTTTGACTTTTATAGTATTTAATTTATACTAACTTTGCATTATAAATAATTAAAATTATCTACATAATGAATTTATAACTCAAATTCAATTTACACTATTCAACATACATTTAATTCTGGTTCAGCTGCTGCTCTTGACTGCCTCCATGCATTTGAAGTGCCATTCAAATGCTTTGAGTCATTCTAGTCTTATTCATGCAGTTGCCTAAATGTGTGAAAAGATCAGTATAGAGAGAGGAGTAGGCCTGTATCTCATTGATAGCTGTCCTTGTGTAATAATTATACCCATGTTCAAGTATGCACAAATACAGATCTCCTACAGGTCCCCTACAGATTTCCTGTCTGAAAAAGAAAAGGTCAGGTGCATGGTTTTATTCTCTTGTGTACTGAACCCTCCCCACATATTTAAACACTGAGTTTCACTTATCACACTAAGCATTTAGATGTATTTTGTTACAGGAATCCACTGGTTTATTGTGGCTTATAACCAATGGCTAGTACTGTAGCAGATTGGAAATGAAAATTTAACAAGCCTGATAGTTAAACCCAGTCAGAATATAAAAACATTCTCCAAAACTAAATTAAGTATCATGTTGATAGAAGATTAGATGCTAGATAGTTAGCAAATCGTGGAAAATTTGACACAGCAAATTATTCTTTGAGATGGAAACATTTCCCTGAATTTAATATTTTATGAAAACAGCCCCCAAACCTTTTGGGTGCCAGGGACCGGTTCCATGGAGGGCATTTTTTTTCATGGACCGGATGTGTGTGGTTTCGTATGCTGCCTGGATGGTACTTTGGTCACTTGTGCAGCCCAGTTCTTGGTGGGCTGAGGATGGGTGTCAGTCCGTAGCCCAAGGGTTGTGGACCCCTGCTGTATATCATTTTCCTCAATATCTTTACTACATTATACTACAATATCTGAGTCTTAGCACTGTATACCTATGTCCCATAAAACAAATACACAGGCTTCATTTTTGCAAGAGGTCTCTAATTTTTGCTTTGAAGATAAAAATGAGGATAAATCAGCAAGCAAAAAGTCTAATAGGTCTTGACCCATTAAAAGCAGTATGCTAGAAAGTGAGGGGCATAATCAGATATGTATCACTTGTCTCCTTAGGCATTCTGCAATGGCTTTGTAAGTTAAAAGCTAGTGTTACTTGCCTGATTTTTCTCTAATGTCAAGCCTGGCACTGTATGTGATTTTGTCCTGAGTGATTATGTTCAAGAAAATACTCCAAAGAATCAATTCAGCAAACATAACATTTCTATCACAGAAAGAATAGAAGAATTTAGTGTTCTTTTCTGTAAAACTGAAAACCCTTCTGAAGAAAATGAAATTACGCAGAGGAATGAGAAATCTCTCAACAAATAATACTACAGTGCCTCTGGCAAGGATGTTAAGAAACAGATTTGCTCTTTATAGTTTTCTAAATGCTACACAAATACCAGGTGACTTACCACAGAATATAGGCCAAAAGTTGTGGGCAGTCATCAGAAAGATCCCATCCAAGCAGAAACGATAGCAGTTTAAAAATCAAATAGCTAAATTCACTACATTGTGAAGTCAGCAGAGAGCACACACACAAAAGGATTTCTTTCTTTTGCAAGAACACTAGACAGTTCAGGTCAGACTGAAAGAAGAACTTTTTATGTTTCCATCATCCCCCTCAAAAATTTTTAGCTGCTTTGAATTATGAATCATTTCCTTGAATACTTGAAAATGTATTGCTGATCTACACAATAACTTCATTGTACAGTAAGTTCTTTTCCTTTAAAATTCTTTTTAAAAGAACTCTATTCCTTTAAAATGATGGCCTTAAACTGCAATACTGTGGTTCTTAAGAGAGATCCTTAGACATGCTGCTTAGCACCCTTTTCTGTAATATATAAATGAAAGAGACAACTGAATGCAGCCATGTAGCACACACCTAATTTATGTAGACCTATCAAGTGTGTCCACATGATTTTAGATATTGGGGAAGAATTTTAGGTCTGATAAGCAGAGATTTTTCTATTATCATATAAAAGAAGAAAAAATGAAACAAAGGTTAAAGATCACTTAACTAAAAGCAATAAATATGCTTTTAATTAGGTGAGTGTGCTTTCTAGTCTCCACTAGAGAGACTTAAAACCATAAAAGGTTCAGTCTCAGCATGATATTCATTATCTCCTTGAAAAATAGGAGGCAAGATTGTTTGAAGTATTACCTAAATACTTAAGAAGTGTTCCTGACTTTAAGTTACATGACAGGTACTCTAATATTTGCTAGATTGATAACTATGAACTGTGAACACAGAGTAGACACATTCCAAGGATCTGCCATGTTACTGATGGGTTTTGGCAGTTTGTATGTTTTCCCTCCATAGGTACAGTAATATATTTTAGTGTAGTCAACCCCCAAATACCTACAGAGTAGCTAAAAGTGTTAAGTGGCATCAAGTTGTAGTTTGTTGGCTTTAGGAAGAATGTAGATCGTCACACCTCATAGCGAGAATGCTCAGAATATGCGTGCGCTGTAAGCTGGAAGCTTGTATTTAAGGACAGTAGGTTGTCGGTACTTAGGAACAACCTGCTCACCTCGTCTTCCTTCAAACACATCATTGATTTCTCTTAAGAGCAGGGACATGTCATTCAGCTGAGATTCCCAAGCCTCACAGAATACATCCAGATTTTCTTTTGCAATTTTACTGGAAGGATGCAATGTCAGAGTTTCAGCGGCAGAAATTATCTGAAGGAAACAAAACACACTTTGTCATACACATACACTTGTGTATCAGCATCCACCTCCACAGGACAAAAGATAAGCTGTCTCTCATTTGTATTAAAAAAAGGCTGTATGGCATTTGCTAACAAAGCTTTACAAAAAAAACCCAAGGGACTTTCATAGGGAACACTATTGTGCTATATATTGTATTGAGCAAGTGGCTGTTTTAAACTAAGTAAACTGAGAGAATATAACTATTATAAGAAATCTTACTTTCAAGAAGATTTTGAAAAGGATTAACTTATTCTTCTGATGTAGGGAAGAAGGTCTTCCAACAGAGTGAAATGGCTCTAAAGAAGCATTTTACTGATTATACTGTCAGGAACAGTTACTGTGAATCTAGCATCATAAATCATGCCAGCCATAATTGCTGTTTATTAAACATGATTCCCAATCCAGAACCTTCTTTGAAGATATTTTGTTTTGTTTTGCTACCTAAGTATTTAGGAAGTCTGTATGTATGTTGAACTTAATAGTTAAAAGATACTTTAACACTATTATTCCACACCCAATATACTTTTTCCATTATGAAATTCTGATCTATTCAAATATTGATGGAATATTGACCCATTTCCACATGAGAACAGTACATATTATGGACAAAGTTTTCAGTTCCAATTTCTGGCACCTGAAGCTAAAGGATTTGAAACAGAATTCATTTGGAGCAAATAGTCATGTAAAATTATAAATACCTGAGGCCCAGTCACATGAAAAGTATCTTCTGCATGGAGACAAGTAATTTCAAGTGGCTCTGTTCCAGAGACATGTCTCAATAGATGGCATATCTATACAGAAAAATGAAACAATCCAACATAATCATAAAACCTATGTATGAATTGTGGAATTGTTACGGAACATATATCGTGGATACTAAATGAAAGCTTTGAATATACAGGAATGCATCTAGATGCAGGTTTACTCTTGGTAGAAAGCTGGACATCCACCCGACATCTAAGCTAGAGGATACTTAAGTATTCCTCTGCCAATCGTTTGTCATCTGAAATCCTGCCTCTCCAATCTTGACCTTTCAATCATCCTAAATAAGCCAAAGGACATATGACTAGGGCAAAGACTGAAAGGAAGCAGCTAGAAAAGCTAGGAAATCTCCTCCCTAAAATTCTACTTCTTGCTACTTTTTTAAAAAGATACTTGATGACATCTGGAACCCATTTCTATTTCCACCCAGGATTGTTAAGAATCAGCTGGCATACCAGATTAATAAATTATTGTTATGATTATTTTGTTCCATGAGCATGCTTATTTCTCCTTTTGAATAAATGGTATGAAAAATATGGTAGGATTGGAACAACTACTACTTGCGTTTTAGAAATCAATCAGCTGTTGGTTTTAAGAACCGATACCCCAAGGCTCCAAGCAGCTTTCACAAGGGTGTTCTGAAGAATAAAGCAGGAGCACTAACATAGCACCTCAATTCCAAAAATCTAAGATTTGTTGTGAATACCTTCTCTTGCTAGAGTTGGGGATATTCCCTTTTACTTACCTGGGTGAAAAGGAGAGGCTGCAGTTGGACTTTAAATGATATGGTGGGATAAGGACAAAGAAGTGGGCTGGACCAGTTTAAAAATTAAATGTAAATGCAAACTAAATACAGCTCCTCTGATTATTCCCTATGCTAGTAGTAATTCTTGACACATTAAAATTGCAATTCAGCAATATTTTTTTGAAGGGATAAAAGACCTGGGACACATATACGACCACTCAAAGGATATTCCTGTCTAAGGGACATAATCAGCCACTCAAATCTCCCAGCTGACTGCAGTAATCTTTATGGTAGCAAGCAATTACTAACACCGCTGTTAAAGAAAAAAAATGATAATTTTAATAAAGTACCCCAAATAAGCAGAACTTAGGTCTTTTTCAACATAACCCAAACTTACTTCGATCAGCTGGTCTTTCTGTTCAGAGAGCTTATAGCTATGCTCTGCAATAGCTTCTATATTTCCTTCTACTCCGCAGGCTTTCAGTGCTTTCAAAACAAGGTGATCAGAATGAAACTTTATCAGGTCTGCTGCGACAGATATTGCTGCACTCTGGAGCTTTGATATTGGAAAAATTAACACAAAACAATGGGAACTTGGAGCAAGTAATAGTTACTTCCAGGCAATTAGAACATCTGCACAAAAGCCATGGATGTTTTTATTTTGGAATTTGGCATAGCTGTTCAACATTTTTTTGTGAACAACTAATTTTTCTGAACTAATATTCTAGACTACCTCACTATAATGAATCTGAAAAAAAATATTAACAATAAGGAATAAATAGTCAAAACTCATTAACTGCATTTATATAAAAAAGAGGATAAAGATGCTTACCAAGAACTGACTTAACTGTGGCTTAGTTCCCACACTGTATTAAACAATAACAAACAATTCAATAGGGCTAGGCATACAGTTACGACCACAATTGAGCCCAAAATTTATGTTGCTAAGTGAGACATTTGTTAAGTGAGTTTTATCCCATTTTATGACCTTTCTTGCTACAGTTGTTAAGTGAATCACTGCAGTTGTTAAGTTAATAGCATGGTTGTTAAGAATCTGGTTTCCCCATTGACTTTGCTTGTCAAAGGTCACCAAAGAGGATCACATGACCCTGAGATACTGCAACCATCATAAATATGAGTCAGTTGTTTGAATTTTGATTTGCTGACCATGGGGTTGCAGCAAAGTGTGAAAAATGGTCATAAATCACTTTTTTCAGTGCTGTGAAACTTTGAATGGTCACTAAATGAACCATTGTAAATCGAGGACTATCTGTATTAAAAATCTCAAACACATATGGTTGATTTGAAGTAGTAGTTGTTTGAAGTAGAAAAAATATGAACTAATATAGAGCTTATGGAGCAAGGTATTTCCAGTTTGAATGTACTAAACCATTTATCATTTCCCTTCTGGACACTGGCATCCTATTAGACCTGTTAGTCCTACATATCAGCAAATGATTATATTATCTGATAGGCAGAGGTCCTGGATACAGACTTGAAAACTGCTTCCTGAGAACAACAGTATTAATTTAAAAAATATCGCAAGTATCTAACCCTCATGGTCACAAAGATATATATGAAAAAATGTGGGTGACACGATAAAAATCTGAAAAGGCTTGCATTGAGAAGATATTTATAACATTTCTGTTAGGGGTAGATTTTCTGTGTATTGCAGGCTTCCAGCAAAAATGGAAAATGTGGGCAGAATAAGAATTCACTGAAATAGGTCTCATAATTGAAATATTTCTGCAGAATTTTGATTATTTTGACACATAATTGTAGTGTTCTTCTTCAGCACTGTTTGTTCATATTATTGTTCATAATTCTTGCAACATTCTTTGCTGCTACAAACAACCAAACTGCCAGAAGAAAGAAGATGATTAAGAAAGGATAACCCCACTTCATCCTTGTTCTTTTTCCAGGAGGGAACTAAATGATCTGAAATAAAATCTGAAGTATGCTAAATAATCTACAGGGTAACACATAACACCCGGGGTAGAAAATTAGACTTATAAGAGGCTTTGTCACAAATTCAGAGCATATCCATAAGTATTCAACTATCAGCCGTAGAATTCTCTCAAATTCTAAAAAACAACAATGGTGGGTAATACAACTGTTGTACTCTAAGGACAGGAAGGCTAAACTGCTTCTCTGCTTTTGTTCTTTTCTTAAACATGCCCACTCATGTACAGGTTGGGAAGAGACTGTTGTTCAGTAGAATAATACATACTTTGCAAGTAGAGATTATTATGTTCAAATCCCAGAGTCTTCAGCAAAAGTTAACACTTGCTGGAAACAAAGGCATCTGCAAGATCCAATGCTTTTGTCAAAATGTGATAAATGTACAAAGGGGACAGAGCTTCCCATTGCAACCCTGTTTTCATCACTTGATACACCTACCCACTAATGTCTCTTGTTGGGGAAGTTCTCTCTGTGCACAAATCTCTGAGAAATGGAGACCTTGTTGTGGCATTCAGAGGCAGCTCAAGTAGAGGTTTCAAAATGCTTAAGCATGGGTCCTGCTAACCGGAGCTACTGAAAACTACAGCCTGTCACACTTGGGGGCTGCAATTTCCTTGGCCCTTGAAATGCTGGTTAGATCAAGGGTTGGCAACCTTAAACACTCAAAGAGCCACAAAGGTCCTAACCAGAAGCCCCCCGTTCAATTCTGGAGCCAACTGGAAGTCCAGTTTCCCCACCATAGAGTCTCCTCCTAGCGCAGCATCCTTTTTCCTCTGCTGACCAGAAGTCTGGTTCCCCCACAATAGAGTCTCCTCCTAGCATGGCGTCCTTTTTCCACTACTTGTCCTAACTGAAAGCCCTATCCCTGACCGGTGACAGGGAGCCACAGAAGAGGGATGAAAGAGCCACATGTGGCTCCAGAGTCGTAGATTGCTGACCCCTGGATGTTCAAGGATGAACACTGTTTGGTAACCAAGACTTATTAAGGGGGGGGAGGGAGAAGAGGAATTGTAGCTGAAGGCTATTTCACACCTGTGAATGAAAGGGATTTTGAGATTAATCTTTGAGAAATGCTCTTTGCTTGTGGATTGTTATATCCCTTTTTGAAAAATTTCTGTTTCTCCCAGTCTAGGCAAGAACCTATGCCATCAATTTGTAGCATTCAAGGTCGGAGGGAACTCTGAGGGCCACAGAAAAGGATGATAGTCTATCCATATCTATGCAGCTCATAAACTGTATTATTAAAAGTAACTTGTTATAAATAAAAAGCAGGTAGATTCTGATACAATCCCAAAACAATTTGTATTCCCACATGAAAGTTATGCCAGGAGGCTTCTACTCAAAACAACCTGCTGGTTAAATGGCAAAGTCAGACAATTGGAAACACTGTTATATCATTATATCTCTACTGAGATTATAATTATTCATTTTGAGGAAGTTACACATAACTCTAAAATATATTCCAGATTATACTGGGTTCTACCTTACCTCTCTTTGAAGCTCATTCATGCACTGGCAGATTTTAAGAATGGATATTTCCAAGTCCTCTGTGACTTCTCTTTTCTTCTGATTTTGCTAAAGAAAAACAATTTCAAATTCCACAAATTCATGACTTTAGGCCATTTGCTCTTTTAAATAAAATCTTAAAATAAAACAGTAATTTTATCTGGAAATAAGGCTCACTGAACCTTGAAATGTGGCTTTGAAAAGATATGCCTAAAATAGAGATGCATGAATTCTACATTAATTCATATATCATGCTGAACCATGGTTTAATCATAGTTTGTTGAATAAGAAACAACTGACTGATTTACACAATGTGATTAACAATATGCTAAGCTAAAATCAAACCAGTTTATGGTTTAGTGCAATATGAGAAATCAATAAATTTACATATGAATAATTAATAACAATGATCAATTTTGTTCCTATTTAGCAAAATTTGTCCTGAAGTATATTGTTGATATGACAAACCTGTTGCTTGCAAGTTTAGCTGGATTAGTACATCACACTAATCCAGTGTTTGCTTACAGTTTTCCAAACTGTAATAGTTGTGTTCATACATCATACTAACCAAAACCAAACGAAGCATACTTTAACTTAGGGAAACATGTGAACCCAACCATTGTAATTTGTAAACAATGGTTTTACAGGTTGGCATATAGAAAGATATACTGCTCTAATATATAGTATATTGTAAAGCCAATAAATAGATTTGTTAAGCAATATTGCATATACAGGTGGGTTACCATCTATTGTTCAGCAACCATTCAAGCTAGTGATGGCTATGAACAAGTAGGACTTATAACAGGTCCTTAAGAGTTTCAGCTGTTGCAGTGTTTTCATTGTCATATGTTTGTTATCTACCAGTAGATAACAGAGCAGGGTTATCTGCCCTGCTCACAATTACGACATCACAATGAGCCAGTCATATGATCACTATTTCTAATGTTCCCTGCTGGCTTCCCACAAGCAAAGTCAATGGAGAAGCTGACAGGATATCAGCTTGCTTATTGACCCATGTGGTCACTGTTTAACAATGACAACTGGGACTGCAAGAACTGTTGAGGCTAAGTGAAATGGTCATGTGGCATAACACTTTATATAATCATTTAGCTTAGCAATGGCAATTTTGTTCCCAATTTTAATCCGAAGGCTCACCTGTGTTTCAGTTCTACATGATTTCAATTTCTTCTCTACATTTTGAAAAACTTTAAATCTTTAGTAGTTCTCCACATGTATTGGGTTTAACATTTTTACGTAGTCTTTATTAGCCGAGAGTAGTGGGTGCTACTGTCCCACTCTCTAGAGAGATCACTATGTAGGATAAATTACAACAATAAACAATAGTAGCATAGTAGAGGACAAATATGTACTACATATACCTTTTTCTGAATCTGACTACTAATGATAGGAGAAAAGTTGTATTTATAAAAGTAATTATATCGAGATTTTGTTCTGATTTAGGTAAATATTTGTAAAATCTGGTTTTAAATGGCAAGGGTGGATTACTCCATAGAATTTGCAATACTGTGATGATACACATTATCATGTAGAGTGTATAAACTGATTTAGTACCGGTATTAGTTCACAATTGTTAGTTCAAACCAACAATTGTGTTGGGAAAAAAGTCTGTCTTACAGCATTGATCCAGGCTGACACCAACTGCTCCAATTCCATCTTTGCTTGCTTGGAGAGCTCCAAGATGCGTCCCCGTGTTTCATGGCTTGTATAAGCAGAATCAGTAAAATCTTCTGTGAGTTCAAGGACAAGACGCAGTAATGCTCTAAGGTTCTCCCTTGGCAGAAGATAAAGGTTTTCTCGCAGACCTTCCACCTTATTCTGAAAAGAGGGGGAAGGGATGCATGATATACTAAAAAAAGCAAAAAAGACTGGAATATCAGTGCAGTTATAGCATGCCAGTTAGGAGAAAGGTTTAGAATCAAAGCTCCCTTCCATTACATGACCTAAAACAAGCCACACATTTCAGCCTCCCAACCGTAATATGGTAAATTCACTCAATGTTCTTTCAGTGTTTTTAGATCTAATTGTTGTTAATATGTATTCCATCCTATAAGCTATTGCTTAGAATCTTTTAAGTGAATTAAGGATGGCATCTCAGTGTCTTTATGCTGACTATGCACATCTCACGATTGAGAGTCACATATCAGAGACAGTTAATTTGGTGTCTTACCAATGTTTGGGCTAACTGTTGGTTAGGACTGTGAAGAATTGGGGTTCTCTCACCAATGTCCTACACATGGATGAGAGAACACCCACATCCTGCTTCATTCTTTTCAGAAATAATCCATACTGCTCCCGTGAGATAGATTAAGAAGATTATATTATAGAAAAGCCACCCAGATGGCATGTATTAGTTGTATTGTAATATTTATTACAAGTAGTCTTCGACTTATTAAGAGTTCATTTAGTGACCATTCAAAGTAACAACAGAACTGAAAAAAGTGACATGACCATTTTTCACACTTACAACCTTTGTAGCAGTCCCATGATCAAGTGATCAAAATTCAGATGCTTGGCAATTGGCTCATACTTATGACCGTTGCTGTGTCCCAAGGTCATGTGAACCCCTTTTGCAACCTTTTGACAAGCAAAATCAACGGGGAAGCCAGATTCACTGAACAACCAGGTTCCTAACTTATCAACTGCAGGGATTCGCTTAACAACTGTGATAAGAAAGGTCATTAAATGGTGCAAAACTCACTTAACAAATATCTCAATTAACCACAGAAGTTTTGGGCTCAATTGTGAACGTAAGTCAAGGACTACCTATATATAGTTTTGCCATTTTTAATACAAATTAGAAGTTGCCAGCATATTGGGTTGGACTTATGTATACATTTCTGTTTCAGCAGATTGGGTCAACTTTCTAGTCTAGTAGTGTGAATTGTATCCAACATTATCTACCTTCTGAGTGAACCTCCCCCACCAAGATACACACACAAACACATATATATATCATGTTTCCCCGAAAATAAGATCCTCTCTTATATTTTTTTGAACCCTGAAATCTATCTATCTATCTATATATGCAATTTTAGTTCATAAAATCCTGGACAGATTATGAACAAAGTGCACTGAAAAGTCTTGAACATAGTGAAGTATTTAAAAATCACTGAAAAGTTCTAACCAATGAAATGGTTTTCCTCTTCGTCTCCAAAAAAGCTTCATCTGATTCATACCTTGAATTCCTTGATGCCAGTATAAATGCTCATTGGGCCCGGTTCATTTTCTCCATTGGGCAGAGTGTCTGCTACAATCTCTATAACCTGTTCTAAAGCTAGTCTCATTCTGTGGAACACTGCTCCTTTGTTAACACGGGCAGATTCACAATCGGGATGCCTTAAACAGGTCTGAAAAAAACCAATAATTTGAACAAAAAAAGGAAAGCAGTAAGCAAGCAGGTAAATAAAGATATATCAACACTATTTGGATCTTTCTGTGCTATTTACCAAAGTGATCCCATTATTATGTGTGTTGCCCCACCTTGGGTAAATCAGCCAAGGCTGCTTATCAGTGAATCAGCCACTGCATTTGTCAACATTTCCTCTGGTGTCCCTCAGAAAACTTTCCAAGCTCTAGCCATGTTGACTGATGTGGCTTTAGTCAATGCTGTCCCCATGTTTTCCGGAGAGTGGCTCTCAAGTCTTTTGCTTTGCTGATAACAAACAGAAAAAAATAGTTACCTTGGAAGCAGTGAGAAGCATCATGGTACATTTCTCAAGAATAGATCTAGCAGCTGCCATTTTAGCTTTCTTCTTTTCATCTTTCAGATCCTAAGGAAAGAAAAGCAAAATCTCCTAATGGATAACAATAATTCTTGGCAAACAGAGGTACAGGACATCTACTGAAAAACAAAGCATGTCTTATCTTTTAATTATTAAAAAAAAGGATGGACACCTGATAAAGGGATATGGAGAGAAATTTGGGCAGCTTTTCTGTTGCTTCTGAACTATTAGATTCATATGATTTCAAGCTCCATTACCAAGTGCCCCATAAGCGCTCAGATACTTTTCACCCGGACGGAGAAATGATGGAGACTCAGAGATCTCATTTGCAAGCAGACAAAGCTTCATCTCCCTCTAAGCAAAAAGTGCATGGTAGAGGCTGGATGGGTGGGGGAAGCAGGCAATCCCAATAAACTCAGCTCCGTTTCAAAGCATCCCATTTGCAAGCAGACAAAGCTTTGAGTCTCCATCATTTCTCCGTCCGGGCGAAAAATGCATCTCTGCCCTGGGAAATCTTGTAAGCTGTTGTGAGCACAGGCAAGCAAATGGTGGGAGGGAGTGGGTGGCCAGCTGCAAAGTAAGACATATGCCGAAAATAAGACCTAATGGGTCTTTTGATCCCCCCAAAATAGACCTGGTCTTATTTTTGGAGAAACCTGGGTATCACTGTTTATTATAGTCATTGATGAAGATGTTAATTCTTAGAATTCCAAATAGAGAATGACAGCTGAAATAGCTTCAGTCAGTAAAAGGAGACATGTCTCATATCTCTTATTTAACAAAATAAAACATTCCACAGATATAACAAACATTTTCTTTTACAATATAGAAATTACAGAGAAGGAATCCCAAATATTTAACCCTTTAGATGTAAGATAGATTTGATTTCAACAGAATTAAAGGAGCTGTCTGCTAGTGTAGAACATTTAAAGGAATTGTTTGCTATTCTAGACCAGGAGCAGGAAAAGTAACCATACTTTTCTACCACTTTCTTCAAAGTAGATAGCAGAGGGCAAGGCAACAATATGATATGGTCAAAAGATCAGGAACACCATTTTTTTGTTCCTTTTTGGAACTAGACGTAGGGCTTTCTCTTCGTTTAAGAAACATTAGTGTCTTATGCCTGTCAGAAACATCTCATTTTGCACAAAAATCAAGATGCTTTTCTTCAGTATAGTAGTTTGCTGGCAAATTCTGGCAGGCAGTCTTAGGTGCTCAAGTGGGAAGCTACTTGCAGATTTCTCACCATGGTCTACATGCTGAGGAAGAATTTCCGCTGACCCAGCAATCTATTTATGAACATTTCCCCACTGATGGTCAGTCAGCATTCCATACTACTCAGGCTATTGTGGGGGTTTTGTTTTTTATTTAACGGTGGCAGTTTTCCAGTGTATTTCTGCTTTATTTTTTTTCTTTTGTACTTTTGCAAATATTGGGTTATCCACGACTGCCAGTACTTCAAAGTTGGGAGGAAACACTGCTGTTGTGGCTCAATTAGGACAGATGCTGAGACTAAAAGTCCCTAGTATTACTAAAGTCAATAGCATTCTGCCTTTTATGATTATTAACTGTGACAGCTCAGATGAGATCTCACTGTTCAGAGATACTTTTATGTCTTACAATACTTGATAAATTGCAGGTTGGATGCATACATTATAAACACCAATTGCAAATTTTTACCCAGGTAACTATTTTTTCTGTAAGAAGGCAGAATTGAAAATGAAGTAATTTTTGCTAATTTATACAAAGCATTGAATGGATAGACTTTTATCTAGCACTTACATTTTGCCGCTCTCCTGTTAAATGGGCAAATTCCACCATTTCATTTCCAAATTGACTGAATATTTGCACAAATTCCTGAAAACTGCTGACTTTCTCTAACTGTTCCATTGTCATAAGGACCTGTCAAATATGTTGAAAAGAAACCATGGTCACTGACAAGACAAATTTAGAATTTCTCAAAATCAGTTCTTGTTTTCTATTTTAAGATGCAACCAATTCTGTATGGCCATATAGTCAAGATTATTTATGTACTCTTTCAATGCACAATGCAGTTTAACTTTATGTACTACTGGATGAAAGGCATATTTATTGCTCCCCTAATGGCTATACTTATCTATAATGTATTATCTGGCTAAAGTTTAGCACTTAGGTTTCCTATTAATAAGAAAATGTATGTATGTACACACAGACAAACACAAGCACAATGACCTTGGACTGAACTCAATGCCCGTTAAAATTATTAAATTATCACTTCTATAATATACAATATAAAACTGTATGCAAAATGTACAATTGCTGTTCACAAAATCATAATTACCTTGTTTCTAGAAGCTATAATTTGCTTAATAACTATTATGTCAGCCAGAACTAATACTTTTGTAACTGAAGAAAGCAAGAGCCTTGCAGCCTTTACCACTCCTGTTTTGTCTGTAAAAATTGTTATCTGGCCATCAGATTCTGGGCGATCCAAGGTTGCAATGTCTGTGAGGTGTGCAATGGTCTGACCTATAAGCAAAAAGTAGTTAGTTCAGCCTTGCTCCGAATACAAAATCAACAGGTAAAAACCATATTTTACAAAAGAGAATATAGGCCAACATCAGTGGTGCAGCAAGAGAATTTTAAATTCTATGCATTATCTCTACCATGTAATGATAGTGATGGTTACCACAAGATGCGGTGCTGGCTACCAACTTAACTGGCTTCAAGTGTTGGGCCAATTCAGGGAAATCATGGGGATCAATAGTGATTAGTTTTGATGGCAGTGTAACTGCCTCTGAAGGCCACCTGCTAGAGTCTAATGGGCTTCCTTGCACAATGGGGGACCACTATGAAAAGAGATTGCTGGACTTAATGGACTACTGTCTGATACAGTAGGACATTGCTTATGTTCTAGAAGGAAGTAAGCTTGTTCATCTTTATTTTAACTTGTTTTTCCTTCTTTTGGTCCAGAATCACTAATAACAGTAAGTTTAGTAAATAAAAACAAAGCTTCTATATTGTCATAGTGCTTGCTTTCCTTAAAAGCCCTTTGCTCATTTTTGAGGCTAAAACCACATTTTTTGGAGATTAGATCCCTAGCTATTCTTTGCATAATAACTAATAATCTAAAACGTATTATGTAACGTCACTGCTTTAGTTTTCATAATCTTCTTCACTGACAATGATTTGGGGACCATGAAACTCATTAATATTACAGTATCATGAAGTACAGAAATTTACTGAGTAGAACATAGACCTGCCACATATAGGCATATAGATATAATATAGTTTTTTCGGAGTATAAGCACTTTCCCTCCCCCCTCAAAAAAAGTGGGTGGAAATGTCTGTGTGTCTTATACAGTGAATATTGCTGAAGCCCCACCCACCTACCGGCCCCAACTTTCAGTCTCTGCCTCCCAGTAATTTGGCTCCTTACAGCAAACAGCATGGTCAGCTTCAGCACCGCCTGATTTAGCACAAGTAGCTGATTGGCGGTTGGATCCCCCTCCTGGAATACCTATCAGCTGTTCCAGGCTACGGAGATCGCTGCTGCCCATTGGTGCCCATCGTCACTGCCACTTATCACCGCCTCCATGTGCCCCATTTTCAGCCTCCACGCATCCCGTTTTCAGCCTCCTTGCGCCCTATTTTTGGCCTCCCCGTGTTCCATTTTTGGTAGCAATCCCTACCGCCTGGAATGGGCCAAAAATGGGCCGCGCAGAGACTGAAAATGGGATGCATGGAGGTAGCAATAGGTGGCAGCGCCAATGGGCAGCGATGGCACCGGTGGGCAGCAGCGATCCCCACAGCATGGAACAGCTGATAGGAGGTATTCCTGGTGCAGATCCAACCACCAATCAGCTGCTCATGTTAAATCAGGCTGTGCTGAAGCTGACCACACTGTTTGCTGCAAGGAGGCAAATTGCTGGAAGGCAGAGGCAGATTTTTTTTCTTGTTTTCCTCCCCCAAAGCTAGGTGTGTCTTATACTGCAGAGCATCTTACAGTCCGAAAAATATGGGTATATATAGTCCTTGACTTAAAATCACAATTGAGCCCAAAATTTCTGCTGCTCTGTGAGACAGCTGTTAAAAGTGAGTTTTGCTCCATTTTATGTCCTTCCTTGCCACAGTTGTTAAGTGAATCACTGCAACTGTTAAGTTACTAACAGTTAGTTGTTAAGTGAATCTGGCTTCCCCACTGACTTTATCAGATGGTCGTAAAAGATGACGTGACCCCAGATCACTGCAACCATCATAAATATGAGCCAGTAGCCATACATCTGAATTTTGATCATGTGACCAAGGGGATGCTGCAATGGTCATAAGTGTAAAAAATTATCCTAAGTCACTTTTTTCAGTGCCATTGTAACTTTGAAGGTCATTAAATGAACTGTTCTAAGTCAAGGACTACCTATATGTCTTAGTTACTCATTCTTATGCCTACAAAATATGGAGAACGGTAATGTCTCTTTTTTAATTGCCCTATCAATTAGTTCTTCTGCTCTAAACTTTCATATTTTGAGAAAGAAGGCTGTTGTAATCATCGAATGCTCCTTACTGAAAAGAATTCAGTCCCATTGAATATCTAGAATACTGCCTATCTCACATCACTCAATATTCTGAGAAATTAGGAACTGCTATTCATGCTCCAAAGAGCAACAAATTCATAATTAGAGTTACTATTTTAAATCACAGCAGATATTTTTGAAAACCATGACTATTCCTTATGTTAATGCTTCTCTACTGAATGCCACAAATCAACAGTAGGAGTTAATACAATTTCAACAAGACTGCAGATCTGATCTAAAATAATATCCTGTGGTATTACTCCACACATTTAAGAGATTAAAATGCAAGTCTCTGTTGCAGGTAAATTCAAGATGAGAAGGATTTACTAAATCCAAGAGAATAGAAGGCAGCAGATATTTTTTATAGCAAATGAAGCCCTGCTTCTCAGGTTCATAAACCTTCACCTACCTGCTTGCTTTGCTTCAGTGCAGGCTGCCTTCATTTCTTCTTTCAGTTCTTGGTTTTCATTGGCTATAGCTTCACCCACCATGACAAATTTTCCAACAGCTAGGTTAACTGCTTGGCCCACCTGTTGGACTGCTTTCAATGTCTTATCCGACTTCTTTGGTTTATCCTTATGGTTAATCAGAGTTGTTATCTAAAGACAGAAACAGATGACAGCCAAAACCATGTATTAAATACTGTTTTGGTATCTTTATTTCCCATAAGTTCCATTCAAACTAATACCTGAAAAACAGATTATGAAACCCTTTTCATCTCACTTGTCTGTGTTTAGCCAGTGCTAGGGTGTGTTCTTCTTTTAATTTTACTTAAATATTCCTTTTTAGTTCCTTTGAGGTCTTTTAATTTTTGTTATTTGAATAATGTATACAATGTTTATACATCAGAATTCACTCTCTCTCCATCCTAATGCCTTTCCTTATGCGAGGGAGTACAGAGAGTTCAGGCAGAACCCAGCGGACATAAAAAAATCAACATTCATTTATAATTCCAAGTCTGATAGAGCAGAAAGCAATATAAAACAAAATAAACCGAAATAAAAGTAACTGCTAACTAAAAAGGCATTTATGTGTTGGGGAGTACCTGTAAAAGGGTGTTTCTGTATTCGTATCTTAATTTCTCCTCTACCACCTTCCTGCCAAGTCTAAAATGATTGGTAAAATATACCTGCAGATGAACTTCCACAGACTAGCCTCGGTCTTAATCTATTCTGAGTGATAGACAGGCAAAGTTTGGAGAAGGCAGATCTACGTTAGGGACCATACTATAGTGCTGCAGCATCTGGATTTGTGCCTTTCACTCATTTTAAGGGTGCATTCAACCTGATTTTCAGGATTAGACCGTGGCACAAACTTAAAACTAGCACAATTGATAAATGTTTGCTTCTACTAATATCTAGAATGTATAAAGTTGCAAGAATGAAAGTCAGGTGCAGTGACCAAGGACATAAAAGAAAAAAATACCAATGAGTACAGGAGTAAAACAGGCTTGTGTAGTACCTTCAGCACAGTTTAATGTATACATGAATTCAATTGTGGCTAGTTTAAACAGCCTAGACTTTCATCCTCCTACACTGGGCTAATGGTGTATGAAATTACTATTCTATGGTAATGATGTGGTAGCTTTGTTCTAACAATGAGAACCTCAAGATAAAGTATTCCAAATCTAAAATATATGTATTTTCCAAACTTCCTAAGGTACAGAACTGGCAAATAGGAGGACACACCATCAAACAAATCAGAACCTTTACATACTTAGGTTTTCCAAACTTCTGGAGCCTAAAATATTCTTTCTACATATCCCAAAGGGCAGAAATTGGACTTGGCTATATAAGCTTTCTATTTTATTCAAGATAAATAGTTCATTCCAACTGTTGTTAAATACTTTATAGTTAAAGGCGTGCAACAAATTACTGTAGAGCAGTGTTTCTCAACGTTGGCCGCTGGAAGATGTGTGGACTTCAACTCCCAGAATTCCCCAGCCAGCTCTGCTGGCTGGGGAATTCTGGGAATTGAAGTCCACACAACTTCCAGCGGCCAACGTTGAGAAACACTGCTGTAGACGGTTCAATTGGGTCCATACAGCAAGATAGCAATAAAAGATAAAGTTCAATCCAGGGTTGTCAAACTCAAGGCCCGTGGGCCAAATCTGGCCTGCGGGGTGCTTAGATTTGGCCTGCGGGGCAGCCAAGGAAATGGTGAATGACTGGGCTGTGGTGCTTCTGCCAGCGAAAATGGAACTTGGGAGGATCGTGCTCAGTGGGGGAGGAGTGTTTTCGCTGGCAGAGGGCTAGCAAAACAAACTAAAAACAAAACAAAAGGAGAAATGTTTTGCATTTGAGCATCCAAGAAGGGACAGGAAAGGAGAAAGAGGAAAGACAAATTAAAAGGAGGAAAGATGGGAAGAGAGCGAGGAAGGAAAAAGAAGAGGGGAAGGAAGAAGAATGAAGAGGAAAGGAAAAAGAAGGGAGGGAGTGCCTTAGCACTTGGCCACCAGCAGACGGCAAGGCGCCTCTGGAGGACAAGGGTTTGGCTCTCTCCCTGGTGTAGCCGTCCTCCTCTGAAGACAATGGATCCCCGCAGCCCTCTCCGGAGCCACCAGAGATGTCCCCAACACGAGTGATGTCGGTCTGGCCACACACCCTGGCTGTACCCCACCCCCCCGGTCCCTCCCAGGTCAAACACAACCCTGATGTGGGTCTCAATGAAATCAAGTTTGGCACCCCCTGGTCTAATCCAAATTTTCAAGACAGATTTTCCAGGTCTCTCACTGTGTCCTAAATATGGTTGTCGGCTTCCCTCCTCAAAGAACCACAGAGACGAAGCCAAGGCTGGATCTTTGTTTATTTCTTGAAAAGTTAAGCGACCGCTATTCTGGCTTGAAGGCAGCGTCAACCCGCCCGGGTGCTGGCTTGCTGTTTAAATATCCGCGCCCCTCCGCCCTAGAAGCGATCCCGTTGGCGCAGGCGTTGCGCATGCGTTGCTGGGAAGCCACCAGTTGCCAGTCTTCCGCCCTTGCCTAGTCCGGCACGATCTGCAACCTGACGCGTGTGCAGTGAACCCGCCGGCTGTCAGCCTTTCGCCCTTTCCTAGCCCGGCGCGATCTCTTCCCCCTCCCAGAATCCTGACGCGTGTCCCCCTAATCATCCCCCCACCATTCACCATGTGATTGTAGCGTTTCATGTCGGGTTGGTCACCCGACAATGGTGCTCTAGAAAAAAGCAGAAGTCACTAGAATCTGGCCTTTGAGTTATAATTGTAATTGCTGGTTGAAATAATTACATGACCCAGTTGGATTTGCCCCTTTAATTATAGTAGACATTTTTTACTCCATCTAGTAAAAAAAACCTATCTCAGGCAATTATATTTCTACAGCTTTTCTTGGGATACCTTTTTTACCAATGGAGCTAATTCAATTTTGAAACAAAGAAATTTAAATGAAGAAGATTGATTGGATTATGTAGCTTGTCCCCATTATATGTTTATTAACAACCTATTTAGTACAAATCAGCCTGTGGCCCAGACAAAATTCGGAACAGCATTATCCTTAACTCATTGCAAGGCACACTCCATGGCAATCTTGAAAGGGTAATATTCTTATACCATACGAAACAAAGGTGGGGGTTATTTTGAGCATCTGTCATACTTGTCTTTTTCCCAAACTGAGACATTTTTATTCTCTCTATTACATACTAAGTATTTCTTCTCCACCTTTATCTCTGTCTTCTGCTGCATAATTGTCCTGCTGTGTTACGTTCTACGTCTCTGAAACTTCCCTTCTGTTTTTAAAATATGTAAGAATATTTAATAATGTTATTCCCCCGCTTTTCCGTAATACAAAATTATACTGTTCAATTCCACTAACCCATTTTGCTGTAAGAAATATCAAACTAGGAATCTGGGGAAGCAAAAGATTATAAGGTCAGACTCAATGAGACAAATTACTATTTCTCAAATGTATGGCATCCAGAAAAACGCAACAAGGTTGTCCAAAGTGATCACAACACAGTGGCATTCCTGAAGCTGTGCCTCTGTGAATCTTCTTAGTGAGGCCCAACCAGGACTCACAGATAAAACTTCGCCAAAACCCTGAAAATGAAAAACCAGACAAAATAGGAAACAATCTAGTTTTGGAAAGCTATGTAGCAATCTCAACTAAGAACTAATATAAATGCTGGGTGGATAAAAGAAATAGTTCGCTTGTGGCTATGTAATGACTCTACGCTGATCCCACTTTTTACTCCTCCCCCTGGCTCTGCTAGTCCTTCTCCTACAATAATCAAATGTTTGGAAACAACTAATGTCATTGAAATGTTTATAGAAAAATAATGAAGCAGTGGAAGACAGACTTGGTTGGAAATGAAAAAACATACCAACATTAGGAGAGGCATATTCCAGAGTGACTCATTATCAACCCTTATTATGTGTCATTGCTATAATCCCACTTTCAGTGATTTTGAAAAAACAAATGTTGGCTATCAAATGGCAAAAAGTACAAATAAAACCTTCCATTTGATTTATATGGATGACCTAAAGGTTTATGGAAAATCAAAAATTAAAATTCAGTCCTTGACAAATATTGTAAGAATTTTTAGCACAGAATTTGGCCTAAAGCAGTGGTTCTCAGCCTGTGGATCCCTTTGGGGGTTGAACGACCCTTTCACAGGGGTCGCCTAAGACCATTGGAAAAAACATATTTCCGATGGTCTTAGGAACCAAGACACCGCTCCTCTATCCGTCTCCAGGCGAGTCTAATAGGTCCTATTTCCAAGTAGGCGCCATAGGCTCTGATTTTAGTTAGATATGGGCCATTGCGCTTGTGAGAAAGGTCGAGGAAACACCTGCCTCTCTGGTGTTTACATTATGATTCATAACAGTAGCAAAATTAGAGTTATGAAGTAGCAACGAAAATAATTTTATGGTTGAGGGTCACCACAACATGAGGAACTGTATTAAAGGGTCATGGCGTTAGGAAGGTTGAGAACCACTGCTCTAAGCAGTTTACAAAGTTAGCGTATTGCCCCCAACAATCTGGGTCCTCATTTTACCCACCTCGAAAGGATGGAAGGCTGAGTCAACCTTGAGCCTGGTTGAGATTTAATCTGCCAGCCGGCAGGCAGCACAAGTAGCCTGCACTCTAACCACTGCGGCTCATAATTAAATAATTAAAACAGAGTGATATGATCATTATAAAAGAACATTGCACCGTGTACATCAGTGGTTCTCAATCTTTTCTTCGCCATGGGCCCGCCTTTAAATATCTTTTATGGCCATAGACCACCAAGCCTTAATTCAAGATTTAAATCATAATATTTCTTCAAGCCTTCGTGGAACCCCTACGATAACATCACAGCACCTCAGAAATCTGCGGCCCACTGCTTGAGAACCACTGGTGTGCATTACAGGTAGTCAAGTTCCAACAGTTCATTTAGGGACCGTTCGAAGTTACAACAGCCCTGAAGAACATGACTTATGGCCATTTTCCACATTGATGATCATTGCAGTTTCTCCATGGTCACGGGATTTACATTCAGTTGCTTGACAACTGGTTCATATTTATGACGGTTGTAGTGCCCCGCCGGGGTCATGTGATCCACTTTTGCAACCTTCTGACAAGTCAACTCAATGGGGAAGCCAGATTCACTTAACAACCATGTTGCTAGCTTAACAACTGCAACAATTCTGGCAAAGAAGAGTCATAAAATGGGGAAAAACTCACTTAACAAATTTCCAACTTAGCAACATAATTCTGAGCTCAATTGTGGTTGTAAGTCGAGGACTACCTGTATTCAGGCATACATCCGAGGCATTCTTAAAAAGCTGCCCACAGTCATTTTTCAGAGATAGATGGTATAACCATTTAAGAAATATCATATTTTTTGGAGTACACGGCGCACCTTTTTCCACCCAAAAAAGAGGACGAAAATCTGGGTGCTGGTATACTCCAAATGTAGCCCCGCACATCCTCTCAAACGGAAATTTCAGAGGCTGAAAAAAGCCTCTGAAAGAAGCTTCAGAAAAAAAAGCCTCTGGAAAAAAGCTTCAGAAAAAAAGCCTCAGAAACTTTTTTTTCTGAAGCTCTGTTTCGGAGGCTTTCAGAGGCAGATTTTTTCCTGAAAGGGAATTTCAGAAGTTTCAGAGGCCGAAAAAAAAGCAAGGCGCAAAGCTCACAACCAAGGAACCTCCTTACTAAAATTCACCTCTGAGAACAGCTGATTGGGAGTATTCCCAGAGGCCGATCCACCCACCAATCAGCTTTTTTCTTATTTTCCTCCCCAAAAACTAAGGTGCGTCTTATACTCCGAAAAATACAGTAAATATCAAACATTGTGGTAACACTTAAAGCTACACCCCGATTCAAATGATTTCCAAAAAACAGTCTTGCAGAATCATTCTACTTACACAAGCCAGCATATGACTAATTAATTTCAAAAGAAAGCAGCATACTTTAGGTGATTCGCATATGCCACAGCCAGAATTTCCACATACCTCCTTCCCCATATAGAAGACATTGTTAAGAGATTGGAAAATGTTAATTTAAATGCTTTTAATCCTTTTCCCATATGCTGTTAAGTTTTATTAAATTTATTGGAAATACTAACTATATAGTGTCGCAGGATTTTCCTATCATGCTCCTTGAAAGTCCTATGAAAAGATGCAATAGCTTTATCAAATTTTTCTGCATGCCTTCCCAAGAATTCTTTCACGTCTTCCATGTTTTTCAAGGAGTAAGAGTTGGATGTCGTTGAGGATGGTTCTGAAATGGGAAGGCACTTGTCAGCAGACAGAAAAGATCTTTGGCTCCCTCCAAGAGTCAGAGGAAAATTCACAAAAAAGTAAAGGTAAAGGTTCCCCTCGCACATATGTGATAGTCGTTCCTGACTCTAGGGGGCAGTGCTCATCTCCGTTTCAAAGCCAAAGAGACAGTGCTGCGAAGACGTCTCCGTGGTCATGTGGCCGGCATGACTCAATGCCAAAGGCACACGGAACGCTGTTCCCTTCCCAACAAAGGTGGTCCCTATTTTTCTACTTGCATTTTTTACCTGCTTTCGAACTGCTAGGTTGGCAGAAGCTGGGACAAGTAACAGGAGCTCACCCCGTTACGCGGTGCTAGGGATTCGAACCGCTGAACTGCCGACCTTTCGATTGACAAGCTCAGCATCTTAGCCACTGAGCCACCGTGTCCCTGACCAACCTCTGGAATAAAAGTCTTCCTCGAGATAAGCTCCATTTCTGGTTACGACATGATACATTTGTGTTGTTTCCTTAATGCCAATATGGAAGTGGTTCACCATTCAAACCCAACGCAAAATGCATTTCTGATGTTCCAGGGTAGTCAATAACCCTGGGGTTTTCTATTAGTCTCCTAGACTCTAATCCAAAATCTACCCAGATCTAACACTGCTGTAGAACAGGTGTGTCAAGTTCCAGACAAATAAATGACAATCCCTTGTTTGTTGGGAAGGATGCAGTCTATTTGTTAACCCACGGCTCCTCATTACCTTGATAGCTAGATTAGAACTGTAAGGGATAACACTAGAGAGTTTTCCCCATAACATACTTAAAATAAAGAATTCTATGGGCCCAAGTAATAAGAGTTCAGAAAAGATAATTATACGGATACTCAAACCAAAAGGCAGAGCAGCCATGTAAGAGGTCTAAGGTTATATTCTTATTTGTTTGTTCGTTTATTGCAGTGGTTCTCAACCTTTGGGTCGGGACCCCTTTGGGGGGGGTGAATGACCCTTTCACAGGGGTCGCCTAAAACCATCGGAAAACACATATTTCTGATGGTCTTACGAACTGAGACACTGCTCCTCTATCCGTCTCCAGGCAGGTCCACTCACATACGAGTACCCGGTGTAATGACATCATCGCGCCAACCCCATCACATACGCCCCGTGCAAATACAGGTGTATGTGATGGGGTTGGCGCCATAATGTACTTATGCGGACCAGTAGCAAAATTACAGTTATGAAGTAGCACCCTGAAGCACCCTCCCAGAGGCTCAAGGAAAGCCTCCGGAGCCCAGGGAGGGCAAAAACATCCCCCCCTCAGCTGTGGTGCAGGAATAGGCCACGCCCACCATGGCCACGCCCACCCAACAACCAGGCAGAGAACTCCTTGATAAAATGTTTGAAGCCCATCGCTGACAGGTTCATGTCTTACTTGGGCAAGTTAGAATTTTCTGGAAATGTTTGTACATTTTTGTGAGAATTAGTCAGGGTGAGGTTGAGGCAGAATCATCGGGGTGGGGAAAAATGAGGCGATCCTTCCAAACATAGGAACCCTCAGATCATTCCAGGCAAATAGTTGTCCAACCACGAGTGATGGAACCTCATTATCCCCAGGAGACAGGTTGCTCTACCGCTTCCTAACTCTCATGGTCTGCAATTATTATTATTTTTTTTAAAAAGTTTATCTCATCTTTTGTGTTCTTGTGCCAGAAAAGAACAGTAATCATGGATGTTCAGCCTCTGTAAGTGGAAGAAGTTTTAGGTACTGCAAAGAAGTGGCTTGGAGGTGTAGGAAGTTACCACCCATCCCACTCCTAGGAAAATGAGATATTTTAGGAAATATTAAAAGGGAAGAATGTTTCCCCTAAAAGGGAGGCAGAAACTTAGCTCGCCCTCCTCACCTTTGTCAATGGGCCATGAAGGCCAGTCTATTCTACATCACAAAGATCTCCCTCCTTCAGGCAGAGCCATAGTAGGAATTGCCCAAAGCTCTTTCATTACATCATCACCCAGCACAGCTCAACCAAGCCTGGGACAAAGGCAATCTACAAAGTTACCCCTGCATGGCCCCATGGGAGTCTGCCAACCAATCAGAATACAAGCTCAAATTCAAAAGCCCAGAAAGGACATAAAACCCAGGAACTCTCAGCATCTCAGCCCTTGTTTTTCTCTACACCCAACGTCATCAAGGCAATTGGGATCCTGTCCACCATTAAAAACCATCTTTCCAAGCAGCCCCTATGTTTCCAGTGTCTTTTTCCCCACTTGGAACTGAATCCAGAGGTTACTAAAGTCCTCGGTTCTCTGGGCACTGTTGAGCTTTGAAAAAATCAGGGTTCAAAATGATACTGGCAAAGTTAAACAAAAAGGAAAAGTTATCTCTAGGTGGGGGAGCAGTGCTGGTTAACACAAACCATGTTGTGAATTTGGAACCCTTCCAAATGTTCAAGAGTTTCCATTTTTCAAGGATGCATTGCTCTGCCACCCAGCATTGCTTACCTTAAAAATCAGGAGACCACGTTGAAAGATTTAGTCTCAGAAAACTGAGAGGCCAGGTAATTCCTGATCTCTTTCTTCCACATCTCCTTCTTCCTAGAATTTTATTTTGAGGACTAGGAACTTGCAAAGAGGGGAAAGTTAGCCTACTTTAAAGTGGTCAGAAAAATCAGGGTAATTATAGGTTCTTCTGCCTTTGCTTCTTCTTATTTTTCCCAAGAGGAAGAGAAAAAGAGAAAGAAATGTGTGGATCACATTTTCTGATCTTGATTTGCCTCCTTCACATTTCACTAAAAGCCCAATAAAGATTGGGCTTTTGTAAACAGTTTCCTCTCTAGCACAACATCCCAGGGGCTGATAAGTTCCTGCTCCCTCAAAAGATTACAGCTCTTAAAATGCATTCCACTTCCTTAGGTTATGGAGGTATTTCCAAAAGTAAAGACAACCTGGATCATTGGGGGGAAGGAGGAGGAGGAGAAGGAGGAGAAGAAGAAGAAGAAGAAGAAGAGGAAGAGGAAGAGGAAGAGGAAGAGGAAGAG
>JANHFM010006256.1:239703-252583 GCA_032468115.1 Grayia smithii | reverse complement strand
AATTGTTTAATTGCCAAAGCTACCTCTTCTGAGGATATTAACATATTCAATCTTTCTCTCTGTTCATCTGAAATTACCGGAACATTAATACCCTTAGATACCTTTCCATATCTAAACCATGTTCCATATCCTTAGAATATAATTTAGAATAATATTCTGAAAATACTTTTAAAATAATACTTTGTTAATAAACCTCCTGCCCTCTATATTCTATTTTCTCAATTAATCGTGATCTCTGCTTTTTCCTTAATTGGTAGGCTAACCACCTGCCTGGTTTATTAGCGTTATTAAAATTATTATGCTGCATATATTTCATATTTGTTGCCACTTGATCTGCAATCAACATATTAAATTGAGATCTCAATATTTTTAATAACTCTTTAACCTTCTGATTATTTGAATTTGCCATAAGTTTTTTCTCATTTATCTTTATTTCCTCTTCCAGCTCTTTCCGCTTTTGATTTTGCTTATTCCTGTGCTTATTATTCAAATATATCAAAGTGCTTCTCATAAAAGCCTTCCCCGCATCCCATACCATCTCAATTGATGTTCCCTTATTCATATTCATTTCAAAATACATTTTCATTTGTTTTCTACAATCCTGTATTATGGCATCATACCGAAATAAATTCTCACTTAAACGCCATGATCTCTTTTCCCCATTAGTTCTATATAACTCCATCCATACTGGACTATGTTCTGATAGGGATCTCGAGCAAATCTCAACATTCTTCACCCTAGAAAAGAAATCATTAGTTTTTAAAATAAAATCAATCCCAGAAAAAGATTGATGCCTATCAGAAAAAAAAAGTAAAATCCTTCTCCCCTTGATGTCGTTCTCTCCATATATCTCTTAATTCCATATCATCCATCATATCAAAAAAAGACTTGGGCAACTTGGCCTTGTTATGCACAGTCTTCACTGTTCCTTTCTTATCTTTTTGCGTATCCATTACTCCATTCCAGTCTCCCAACATAATATATGATTTATAATCCAATTGTGTAATCTTCTCATGTAGCAATTTAAAAAAATTTGCTTGTTGCTGGTTAGGAGCATAGACTCCAATCAAAAGCACTTTTCTATCTTCTAACAGTACCTCTACAAAAATATATCTTCCTTGAATATCCGCCTCAATTAATTTAGCCGTTAAGTTCTGCTTTACATATATAACAATTCCATTCTTCTTTTCTGTCATTGATGCAACAAAGCAATTTCCCAGTCTCTGATTTATCAAATATTTCCAATCTGTTGTTTTTATATGAGTTTCTTGTAAACACACAATGTCATTCTTTACTTGTTTCAAATAATGAGATATCTTTTTTCTTTTTTGGGCTGAATTTAAACCATTAACATTCCATGTAAGAATTTTATTGGTCATCTTGCTGACCTAGAAGCCTTTGGAGCACCAAATCCATCTTGTCTTTTAGATTTTGGTCTCGCTCCTCCCACTGCTTCTGATTGAATACATCTCGTCTCTTCCCCTTCTTGCTGTTTTTCTTGTCTTTGACCCATTTTCTTTGATGCCGCCCTTGTAATTCTTTGCTCTTTAGATTCAGGCATTTTCTCCTTATCGCCACCTTGAGCTGATTGCAGATCTTCTTCAGTCAGAGCTAATGAATAAATCTCTTCTTGTGATCCAGCCTCTGTTGGCTTTCCTTGTTTCTTCTCTGCCTCTACATTTACTTTTAACTTGCAAAACATTATTATTAAATTCTGCAGCCTCATCAAGTGTTTTTATGTTATGTCTTCTTCCATTAAAATTCAAGACAATGCCAATTGGTATGTCCCATCTAAATTGAATCTGTCTTCTTCTCAATTCCTCCACCACAAACGCATAGTCCTTCCTCATCCTCAATATCTTGGGGGGAATTTCCTTCAAAATTGTCACATTTTGCCTATTAATTTGAATTCTTTTGTTGTAAGAAGCCTGCACAATGTAATTTCTCATTCTTTTCCCCTTAAAATATACAACCACGTCTCTTGGCAGCTTATTTTCTCTAGCGACTCTTGAATTAACCCGAAAAATTCTATCAATTTGCATCATCAATTCTTCTTTTTTCCAATCAATTGCCTCTGCTAAGGCTGCTCCACATACATCCTCCAAATTCATTTGTCTATCTTCAGGAAGACCCCTAATTCTGATAGCGTGCTCCATCTCTTTAAATTGTATCACCAAAAATTGCTCCTCATGTTTCTCTAATCTTTCATATTGCACCTTTAACTGTGCTTTTATTTCACCTTGTTCTTCTTCCACTATCTCTAATTTCTTATTTACTAAATCTGCATTTTCTTTTGTAAATTGCAATGCCAACACTATATCCTTCTGCATCCTTTGATTTTCCTCTTGCAATGCATCTTTAAATTTGTTCCAATCCTCTCTTTGTTCCCTCAATTCATCTCTTATTTTTTCATTAGCTATTGCCTGTTTTTGATTTTGCTTTTGCTTTTCAAACTCCTCCTGCAAGTCTTTTAATGTAATCATTTGAGATGTAGGTTCAGATACCACTGGAGCTGTTATCTGTGCTTTCTGTTGCAAAACTGGAGAGGAAGTGGCACTCTTAGTAGAAGCTGTAGCTTTTGTCTGTTTATACACCATCTTTCAATTATTAATTATTTAATTGCCACGTCCTTTGTTCTCCTCCATTTTACTTCTCACAATTTCCTTTTATTTTATTTTATTTTTAAAAAGTCCAATTCCAATCAAACTTCTTCAATATATCTCCTTTTAATTTCTTTTACCCTTTTCTTTTATTTTTAAAATATTTAAAACAGTCCAGTCTTTTCTAATAATCCAAAACTTTCTTTAAATTAACTTTTTGGGAGAAAGTTTTAAAGCGCAAAACTAGTTCCTTTTCTTCTTCAGCACTTTCACTTCTCTCACTTGGGCAAGTTTTCTGTTCATGAGTTGTAAAAAAAGTTTTTGATACTTGTGATTAGATGCATCTCTTTGTGCTCCGTTTGCTTCTTATTCTGTTTTATTTTAATCCTTGTGCTGCAACAGTCGGTGGGGACACCTTGTCCGTGTCCCTTGAAACGGAGAACAACCTGTCCTGGAGCGTTCCTTTGGCCTTCCAGGGGGTCCTCCTTACCGCTGCCGGATTCTTTACAATCCGGCTGCCTGGGAAGACCCGACCCCGGCCAAAAGCTCGCCGTCCCCTTTATGCCCAAGGGGTCGGCTTTTTATCAGGAAATTCAGCTGGTCTCCGCTGAATTTCCTGATTTTACAGGATGAGTGTTGGAGGCCCAAAAAAGAAGCCGCCGCCACCACTGGATCCGGAAGTCCAATCTGTTAATGTTCCATGTTAGAAATTTAGTAACCATCCTTAGGACCTTGAAGCCTTTGGAGCGCCTCATTCAAATCCACCTGCCTCATTTTTGGCCTCGCTCCTCCCACTGCTTCTGATTGTACACGTCTTTGATCTTCTTCTTTAAATTGCTGTATCATCTGCTCTTGTTCCATCCTTTTAGTTGCCGCCCTTGTGATCTTTTGCTCCATAGGTTCCAGTAATGTCAGTGGTTGTTCAGTAAGTAAGTTTTGTTGCAACTCTTCTTCTGTTAGACAAAGCAATCCCTCATCTTGAATTCGACGCTCCTTTACTTTTTGTTGTGGTTCCTTTTTACCCTCTCCTTCAGATGTTGATGGAAATCCAGCTTGTAATACAGTGGTATAAAAATCTCTTGCTTTCCAAATCGTGTTGAGGGTATACCTTTTCCCTTTGTAAGTTAAAATAACTCCAATTGGAATGTCCCATCTATATTGCAGCTGTCTGTTTCTAAGTTCCTCAATCAGAAATGCATACTCCTTTCTCATTCTCAATATTTTTGGTGGAATCTCCTTCAAAATTGTAACGTCTTGTCCATACACTTGAAACTTATTTTTATAAAAAGCTTGTATAATATTATTCCTCAGTCTTTTCCCTTTAAAGTAAATCACCACATCTCTTGGTAATTGTCTTTCTCTGGCTGCTCTTGAATTAACACGATAATTTTTTTCAATTTCTCTCAACACCTCTTCTTTTTCCCATCCAATTGCAATCGCTATAGCCTCTGCACAAGCTTCTTCTAAGTCCATATTTTTATCTTCCCGTAAACCTCTGATTCTAATCGCATACTCCATTTCTTTAAACTGGCCAATCAAGAACTGCTCCTCAAACTGCTCCATCTTTTCCTCATTCCCTTTCCATTTTGCTTCCAAGTCCAAGTTAGCATTTTTCACTTCATCAAGCTGCCCATCCAACTCATCAACCTTTTGTTTCACACATTGAAAAGCAAACACGATATCTGCTCTTATATTATCCTTTTCTTGCTTATAAACCTCTTTAAGTTCATCCATTCCTTGCTCAAGTTTTTCAAACTTTTGCCCCCATTCACGAGACTGTATTTTCATTTTATTTTCCAATTTCTTCCCCCACATTGTAGATTGTTTTTCAAATTGTTTTTCAAGTTCTCCTTGTAAATCTTTCAGAATAAATTGTACTTGTGGTATAGAAACTGTGGGTATTGATGTTTGCATTTTAGGTTGTAATGTTGGAGAGGCTCCGGCATTCTTTGGAGGAAGGGCGGGTTTGGTTTGCTTGTAAGCCATTGTTCTAATTAATTATTTAATTACCACACCCTCTTTTCCTTTTAAGTCCAATAAAGTGACAAATTCATTTTAAAAAGGAGCAAGTAAGAAATCCTTAATTAAAGTCTTTAAGTCCTTAATTTTCTCTTTATTTATATATTTTTTCCTTTATTTTTTGCAGTCTAAAATTAGATAATAGTCTTTAGGTTTCACTTTTGCTGTTTAAGTGCAGGCGCCATTTCTCTATCTGCTTCAGCACTTTTCTTAAAGATACAAAGTTTCCGCTTGAGAGTTGAAAAGTTTAAAATAAATACTTGCGATTAGTGGATTTCCCTGTCTTGCTCTGTTTGCTTTTCATCCATTATAATTTTTAGAAAGTTCAGCAACAGTGATTGCAGTGTCTTCTCTGCAGCTGCAAAGCAGATGCAGACAGCTTCTTGGTCCGGAGCTCTTCCTTTCCGGTTTCCAGGGGGCTCCTCTTTCGATCCTTGGATTAATTTTAATCCAGGGGTCTGGAGGAGCACGACCTCCACTGGAACGCTCACTATTCCCCCTTTGCCTGGGGGAATAGCTTTAAATCGGGAATGAGAGCTGATTTGCGCTACTTTCCCAATTTTTACGGTACCATGAAGCCGGCAGCCCGAAAGGACTGACTTCAACGCTTGCAAGTCAAACCAGAAACCCTATATGGAATATTTTTATATAGCAGTGATGGCTAACCTTTTCCGGACTGAGTGCCCAAAGCATGCATACAAGCATGTGTGCGCCTGTCCGAACCCCCAAAATGCAACAGATGTGTGGCCCCCGTGCATAGGCCCCACCCTCTTTCATGTGCGCATGTCCCTGTACATGCCCCACCCCCGCGTATGCGCCCTGTGCATGCATGGCAGAGACCCGAGGACCAGCTGGCAAGCGCCTGTGCATGCACGGCAGAGCTGAACTGGGGCGACGGCTTGTGGGCCCACAGAGAGGGTGCTGCGTGCCACCTGTGGCATGCATGCCATAGGTTTGCCATCATGGTTATATAAGAAGTGGCTTTTTGCTTATTCCGTATAACCATGCTGTATATTTTTAAACATCTTTTATAAATTTAAGAGCATTGAGGAGGGGTTTCCTCCCTTTTCTGAACAGTAATGAATAGCAAACCAGTTGAACTGAATAAGTTTGGATAATTAGGACACACTTGTTGGCCTTTGTGGGGAAAACAAATGGCTATGTGAAGTGACTTTTGGGTCCATCGGGTTTTATCTATTTGGCCCAGGATGATCTCTTCTTAGAGCTTTCCCAGATATGAGAAAGAGACATTTTGTGTTTATTACAACATTCTTATATATATATGTTTTATTTGTAATTTTCCTTTAACAACCATACATATTTTGTGGACAGTGTATTGTCTGGGTCAATGTATTTTTTACACAATGCTAACAATAATACAATTAAATATACATAATCTTTGTCTTCCAACTTCTAACCTTAATATGCACATTGTAATTATAATAGATTCTTTTATATATCAGTGTATATAATACTATTTTCCCAATTTGTACTCATTTTTTCCCCATTTGTTGGGGTTCTTCTACATTCACATCTTTGTCTTCAAATAATACCATTTTCTCTTTATGATTCTTTTATCACTTTCTCCATAAATATATTTAAACATCAATAACATTTCTTCATACAATGTGTTTGTTGTCCCCTGCTGAATCACTAATATTTTAAATATTATTCAGTGTTCCAATATCTCAATTTTGTTCCATAATTCCAATATCTCAATTTTCTAGAAACACCAATAAAACCAATTATCATATTTCCCCTAAAATAAGACGTCCCCTGATAATAAGCCCGTTTGGGTTTTTGAGCACATGCACTAAAATAATCCCTCTCCCCGAAAATAAGCCCTTCCCGAAAATATTTAAATGCATGTGCAGCCAGTCCCCACCATTTCCTCTGGTTATGGTTAGGGAGACAGAGGTGGAAATCAGTAAGATGGCAAGAGGAGCCCCATCTTGTTCCACATGCCCCAAAATAATAAGACATCCCCCAAAATAAGGCCAAGTATTTTGGGGTTCAAAATAATATAAAACAGGGTCTTATTTTTGGGAAAAGGTATTAATAAGGTTGGAGATTATTTTTTTTAATTCTTTTACTTGGGTTAGATCTCTAGACTAAAAGTTGGAAGTTGTCTCATCCAGTTTCAATATTCTGTCCACGAACCACTCCAGCACAAATCTTATTGTCCCAGTTGTCACAGCTTGTGACTTGCCAAAGATGGCTGTTGTCACTGCTGCCATCTGGGAAAGCTTTCTTTGGACCTAACGAGGAAATTGCGGTTTCCTCATGGTCAACAAAGCACCTCTCCTTCCTTCACCACTCCTCCAAGACTGCTTTGACCCTGTAGGGTCTCCCAGCATGCAGATACCAGCTGGTTTTCACAGAGTGTGGCGGAACTCTGCTATTTTCCAGCTGTTCCCACCGCGACACCAACTGATCTCCTCATGTTTATTACAACATTCTGATCTGGATTCATCATGTTCCTCTTGAACATTGTCTGCTGTACCATTGGATACTCCCTGTTTCCAAATTATTGTTTAAGATTCTATAGCTGAAAGCACTAAGGCTACATATTTTCACTGGAAGATTTGGGCTGAGCTTCCAAAGGCAGACAGCTTAAAAATGTCTGTTTCCTTTGTTATAAACGTTAAAAAACAACTGGAATCTTTTTATCATCCAAAAATGATACTTAATGTTCTTTGTAAAGCTTAAATTGATTAGAAATAGTTCTTAGTGAAGAGGATTACTGTACCCAACTTTTACCTCATTCATGGATTACAATATACCGTAAATGTTTTGATTTAGAGTGAATGGACTCCAGAAGTAATGATTTCAGGACATTTTAACTGTGTCCAAGATGTGAAGTGGGATCTAGAGGGAGACTTTATAATTTCTGTTGGTTCTGACCAAACCACAAGAATATTTGCTCCGTGGAAAAGAGAGAACAACCCAGAGGTATGTTTTTCAAACTTGTGAAATTATGTGGATGGAATAGCTAGTTTCAGATCATCCATTTACAGACAGAAATATGAGTATTTATTCTGGGCATGGAGTCAGTGAGTGGAGAGAGTAAGGGAGGTGACCTTCACAAAATAGGTAAGAACAACTACTTAGACAAAAAGGAGTAAAATATTCTTTAAGCCTTGGGAAGCAAGATAATAATAAGAAGCAGCTCATGTAAACTACTCCCTGATTCACTGGAGGAAGGAGTGGAAGGATAGTATAATCTGACTTCCAGATTCTGTTTTTATAGCTTTTATAGCTTTTATAACTCAATATACAGGTAGTCCTCCACTTACAACAGTTCATTTAGTGACTGCTCAACATTACAGCGGTACTGAAAAAATGGACTTATGACTGTTTTTCACACTTACAATCATTGTAGCAACCCCTTACTCGTGGGATCAAAACTCAGATGCTCGGCAACTGACTCGTATGACACTTGCAGGGTCCTGGGGTAATGTAACAACAAGCAAGGAATCTTGTTAAGTGAGGAATTACTTAATTGCAGTGATTCACTTAACAACGATGGGAAGAAACATCATAAAATGGGGCAAAGTTCACTTAACAGCTGTCTCCATTAGCAACAGACATTTTGGACTCAACTGTGGTTATAAATCGAGGTAGTTCTATTCTCATTGTGGAGTTGATTTTCTGCTGTAGTCTGCCTATTGAGACTAACAATGTGCATGTTTGATCTGAATGTTGACCTAAAACTCGGGTTATCATGTAGAATGGAAAAAGGCAAAGATAGGGATAGATGGACCTTGGGAAAATTGGAGGTGGGAAGGGCAGGGAGGCCAGTTGGCTATTCTGCTGTAACCATATGTTTTTATTACATGAAGTATTATGTCTAGCCCATGAAGATGGGTTGGTTAGATATGTTAGACTTGAATTCAAGATTGGTAGGCAGCAAACCAGAATGAAAGGGAGCTCGGCAAAAGAAAACACTAGGAAAATTGGTGGTCAAACTGGTGCATGGACCCTGCAGAGGAATATGGGAGAGGTACTCTAAGCTTGCCTTACTTGTCCCATAAGAATCCTATCAAACTGGGCTGTGCCAGAACCCAGAACAACCAAGATATTATTATTCCAAACTTACTAGCCACAATGTTCTTGCTTTTGGTACAACTCCTGTAGATAGATTAAAAGATTGTTAAAATAAAATTTAGGGGGAGGCCAAACTGGAGGCCAAAGTTGTATTTTGAAACAGGATAGGATTTTGGTCCCTTTCTGTCAGGTATTGGACAGATCAGCACTGTTTGTCAATTATTTATTAAAGAAAGAAGATTCTTGGCATTTCCAATGAGATCTGAATAGAAGCGAGAATGCATTTTTGTGGGAAATGAACTGAATGTATATTTTCAGCAAACTGTAATTCTAAAATTGATAATAGATTGATAGAACTTAAAACATTAAATTCTCCTATAGATTCTAATATTGGTGCTTGTATAAATGCAATGGTCCTTTTAATAGGTGTCATGGCATGAAATAGCAAGACCCCAAGTCCATGGGTACGATATGCAGTGTATAGCACTGACAGCACGGTTTCAGTTTGTATCTGGAGCAGATGAGAAAGTGCTTCGTGTGTTTACTGCGCCTAGAAATTTCATAGAGAACTTCAGCAGTATTTCTGGAATATCTCTGGAGAAATTATATTCTGATGTAAGTTATGTATTTGTTTGCTATTTTTTATGTTTACATCTCTTCATTTGAATTTGAGCATATTTTAAAACATATTACAGAAATGTAGAATGAACTCAGATATTCTTTACTTAAAGGGCGGGTTGAGGTTTGAATAGTCGGACTATAAAGAAGCCTCCTGACCTTCTGTAGGCCATTTGAGAATGTTATAGTATCAATGGAGAGGATAGACTTAACATTTTCCAGGTTGCATTTTTGGGGGAATGGCAAGGGGAGAACAGAAGCAGGGTGCCTCTATGAGGCACACCCATCCCCATTGTTTAGCCTATGGTAACCTTTTCGGTGAACAATTTAGATCTGATTGGAGGGTTATTGTCCATTTGTAAAAATGTACACAGTTTTGCCTTCAAGAACCTCCTTGTTCTCACTGCTACTACTAAAAATTTCCAGAATGCCGAAAGTGGAACAAAAGCAGGCAGAAAACTACAGTTTTAGGTAATTTAGGGGGACTTGGAGATAGAATTTAAAGATAAGGAAGCAAAGAAGTAGTCCATAGAGGCCTTTGACTCTGTTTCCCACTTTTTATTTTAACAGAAGAGACCAAAAATGGCATGGAGAGAATTAATGGCATTGCCAATCCTGTGAAATAGACTTCATCAAGAAACTAACTTCACAAGACAGACTAGAATTATATTCTGGTCTTACTCTATGCTCTAGAAGTATACCCTAGTTCTAGTCTTCCTATAGAGTCAGTTTCTTGATGTGGTCTATTTTGTAGGCATTGGTCTGCGTACTATGGTTTGCTGAACACTAGTGGTGCTGAAGATTGAATTTGAGTTAGTACATAGTATTAAACTTGTTTTTTGAGGAGATGTGAATATAATTTTAAATTTGAACATCTGCTTAATTAACAATCAAATCAAAATTCTTAGAAAATGCTCATAATCTGTGCTGTATAATTGTTACTTCTGAAGATGTTTTGTATTGTGACTTAAAACCATGGTTTTATTACTTATTATCTATTATGGGGTACAGATAATTGTACCTTATTCATTGAACATGGTTGAACAGTTAGCATGACATATGAACTCAATAGTACTTCTATATGACCTAGAAAATTAAAATCAAAGCAAGATTTTAAATTAATTTGAGATTTTTTTAAAGAATTCCTTAGTGTCATTTATACTGCATTTTATATCTGTGACTAATTCCTTAGTATCATATATACTGCATTTTAGATTTGTGAAAGAAGACTATATCTATAAATGAGAAGATTCAGACAATCATGAATAATATTTTCTTCTTCTTAGCAAATGGTGGATCTTCCAGAAGGGGCTACTGTACCAGCCTTAGGTTTATCCAATAAGGCTGTCTTTGAAGGTAATATCTGCCTGTTTGTGTACTTACTGTAACTGCATATTTGTGTACTTGAGTGTTTCTTTGATCATATTTGTGCTATGCAGGTTGATGAGAGAAATTAGCTGAGAGATCAGTGATCCTTAATTAATGTGGGGAGTTCTTAGTGCTCTCCAGATGTTTGGCATTATAAATTTCATAATGCAAATTAGCATCTCCAATAATTAGAGATTTTGAAAATTGCAGCCTAAAATATATGCATGGTAAAAAGTTTCTGTCACCTGGAAATTTTACCTTTTACCTTACATAGAAAAATTTCTGCAAATTTCTGCCTCCATTTTGCTGTTAAATTGGCAACATACAGCTTTACATATCAATTTAAACCATAAGATAGTTTGACATATTGCTTATCAGTACAGGAACTCATCATTGTGAATTGTTTAATGGATAATGGTTAAAGGACACCATGCTTTAAGTATAACGTGTAAACACCTATTCAATGCCTTTACAGAACTCTTTGACTTACATTAAATGACTGTTCAGAGTTATGGCAACTTTGGAAAAGGTGCTTTATGGCCCGTAAAGCATTTCCAGCCATATAAAACATTACACTGCCCTCCACAGTCACATCACTGCAGTTTGGGTGCTTGACAATCAGCTCACATTTATGACTGGGTGCAGTCCTCCACAGTCACATGATTTTTATGATTTGTGATTTTTTTGCCATTTTCTAGAAAAAATGCCCATTTGAGAGAATGAATCAAGACCGTGTTATATATGTCCTTTTATTTTATGTAGATGTTTATTTCTTGATACTTAGATAAAGTCAAATTGACATTTCATGAAACCATAGTTTAAAGTGACATAGTTTAGTCTGAGTGTAATGCTCATTTGAAATTAGTCAAAACAAAGGAAGATTTTGGTTCTTGTTCTTGAGGCTTCTCTCAGAAAAGAGAAAATCAGGAGGAAGGTATGAGCTGAGATTACTTGTGCTTGTTTCCATTATATTAAACCATGGTTTGTTACAGCATTTAATTCCTTCCTTCCTTCCTTCCTTCCTTCCTTCCTTCCTTCCTTCCTTCCTTCCTTCCTTCCTTCCTTCCTTCCTTCCTGTTAGATGTATGTGTAGTTTGAAATGATTTGAGAAATGCTTCTCATAGTACCTCTGTGCTATTCATTAAAGTCACCCACCTTTTCCAAGCTTCTACTAAGCCTGGAAAAAAAATGAAGTTACTTTAAGGAATTGATTTATTGCATCTCCTAATGCAGGTGGATCTGTTTTTCAAGCTTGCTCCAAAATGTGAAAAATGTTGGGTTGCTTTAATGAATAGTAGAGGCTTATACCAAGCATTTCTCCAAATCAAGTTTGAAGCTTGTGCAACTCTATTATGCACATCCCAATTCATCATTTAGTTTGTTATTATGATTTTATATATGATTGGTTTTGCATGTTTATCATCATTATGTTCTAGTGATAGAATACCTTGTAAAAATAGAAAGTAATTGAAAAATGAAATAACTTCTGCTTTTGGTGGTTACCATCTGGAGCAGGGAGGTCATTGAATGCAAAACATTTTGAATTTAAACCATATCAAATTTGAAATCCTTTCTTTTAAGCCCCAAGCACCTCATTTTGTTCACCTTGTTAAATGGGTTGCCTTGACAATTTTGGAGGTCTTTTGAGCTCAAAGCAGCTCTGTTTCAAACACAAGAAACACAGGTTTGGACTCAAAATACTTTCAAAATGATCAAAACAGAACCTTTCAGTTTCAAAATGGTTGGAATTCAAATTATTTTGCATACTCCTAAGGGGTGAAATTTACTTATCTTCCCTACCGGTTCGGAAATGCGTACGTGCGTCATGTGCGATTTTGGACCCTCTGCGTATGCGCAAAGCCTTCTGCACATGCGCAGAGGGTAAAAAACAGGTTACTTCCTGGTTAAAACCAGGACGTAATGACGTCCCAATGGGTGGGCGGAGCCTCGCGCTGCTGCCGCTACCGGTTCTCCAAACCACCCACCAGTTCCGCTGGTACCAGTTCTCCCAAACCGGTGTGAACCAGTAGCATTTCGTCCCTGCTCCTACTGAACATCCATCACCAAAATCTTAAGAAGAGAGGATCCGTAGCTTTTCTCTAACATTGTAAGTGAAGCCATGTGTTTGAATTGATAAAATAGGGCTTTGTAAGCAGGGGTGAAATGCTACCGGATCGCGCCGGATCGCGCGATCCGGTAGCGATTGTGCCGATTGGTTCGGCGATCCG
>JANHFM010006256.1:208052-222882 GCA_032468115.1 Grayia smithii | reverse complement strand
GTGCGCCCACAGAGAATGCCCTCACTCTGGGCACCACCCGCCGACACTGTCTGGCTGATGGTACCCTGAGGAGCGCATATGTCAGATGTTTAGCAGAAAGGTGGTGTAAAAATTGTCTAAGGGCATGAAGAGAAGTTGTGCTTAAAGTATGCAAGTGGATTTATGAAATTCAGCATTATACAGCTGAATAGAAAGACATTTGTTCAACATTTGCTCTCAATATCGAATTATACCAATGACTCATGTGTGATGTTTTTGTATAACCTGTTGATGTACTGTATGTGAATTACTAGTTTATTATAACTGTGATCACTGTTGCTGTTCATATGGAATCACCCAATTTAATTTAAAGACCTGGTTGAGTAACAGCACTGAACATGTACTTCATGTACTTCGAGGATTCATCATCAGTGGGCTCATGCAAACCCCTCTTTCTTTTTAGGAGAACAGTTAATTCCTCTCAATTTGCTTTATTATGGTGGCGTTGGTGTTTGGGTGTGTATGTATGTATGCACGGGCTTTGTAACATCCCATTTTCAATGTGATTGATTTTTGTACTTCAATCAGGCTATGATCTGGGGTAAATGTTTAGCAGATGAGAATAAAGATAAGGATTTGGACCTGATCCAGCCTTGTTCACCAGTCCTGGATGTTGGTGATTCAGTCACTGCAATTAGTGCTAGTCATACTCTTGCTTCTGATGGGAGGTATGTATATTTTGTATTCTTGAGATTTCCTTACACATTAAATCAGAATATTCCATATTGGTCAGCTTCCTAAAATAAAGCTAGAAATCTTCACCAATTTGCACTATCATTTAGAGCAGTGTTTCTTAACCTTGGCCACTGGAAGATGTCTGGACTTCAACTCCCAGAATTCCCCAGCCAGCAGAGCTGGCTGGGGAATTCTGGAAGTTGAAATCCACACATCTTCCAGTGGCCAAGGTTGAGAAACACTGCTTTAGAGTTTAATTAGCTTACTGTGCTTTTTTAGTTCACAATGGTTAAATGGCATATAATCTCTTGTAACCTTAAACCTTATAGGAAAAGGGAGGGGCTAACATAAATTGAGAGGGGGGAAGCTTAATGCTATTTAGATATAATACTACGTATATAAGGCAAGGCCATCATGATGACAACGTTATGCAAATATTTATGTACGTACTTCTATAAGGTTTGAGGATTTTTTCCCTCTCACTAAAAATAATCCACAAATATATGCAGACTTTTCTTTAGAATAGGCTGGATGACAGTTATGTTTCCCTCAATTTAATTTCACGAGGCCTTTGATCTTATGTTAAAAGCCTTTGGAGACAAATCCAAACCTCTGTCACCGTTCTGTGTCCCTATTTTAACAACTAACTGCTGGGAAATGACAATAGAGAATAGCAAAAAGTGACTGAAAAAAAGGAAAAATGACTGAAAAAAATGGGTGGTCATTCCCCCCTTATCCCTAAAATGATGTAGACTTTGACAGAAAAAGATTGCCCACACCTGCCTTAGGGTGACTGATTAATAATTTGATTAATTATATAATAACTTCTGTGTCATCTGCCATTTATCTAGGTTAAGGTTTAACACAGGAGAGTCAAACTGGCGGCCCGTGGGCTGAATGTGTCACATGCAGGCCACACCCACCCCAGCTCCGCAAAGGGAAAAACATTACACTATGTCACGTGACAGCAGCCTGACACCGCGAGTTTGACACCCATGGTTTTACAAAATACCATTTTTGGGTGGGGGCTCATAGGTGCAGCCAAACTATGTCTTCCTCAATATTTATTAAGACTAATGCATGATCAAAGATGATGTCATATGTGGCAGGCAATACACTGGAAATGACTGAAGACTGGACATGATAATGATACATAACACATTTTGTTGTTTGAGTTATGCCAAGGAAAAACAGATTGACAGTGATCACCCTTCTTATAACCATAACCCTAACCCTTTCTCTTTCTCTTAGTTTTTTTTTTAATTTGCAGATTCTCAGGGAATGCTTTACCTAATTATATAGTCATATAAAAATGGATACCTTAGCAAAGTTTATCTGTGTTTAATCGGTTTTATCTGCAGTATTTGCATTAGGATGTACATATTTTGAATCAGTAGACCAGGGGGTCCCAACCTGTGGTCCATGGACCGATACCAGTCCGCGGCCTGCCAGACACTGGGCCACTCAAACAAATGAAGCCCCATTCATGGGATGCAGGCAGCACACAAAACCACACCCCTTCCAATCCACAGAAAAACCTCTCTCCACGGAACCAGTCCCTAGTGCCCAAAAGATTGGGGGCCGCTATGATAGACCATTCCCCTTTTGCAAAGCATGGCAAGGAAGGCGTATGTGTGGAACATACTGTCTATTCCTACAAGTCTCTATAATATATATCTTCGAGTCTCTATAAGATTTGAAAATTCATCAAGAATAAATAACCTGCTTCCTGGGAATACTAATGTGCCCCTGGAAACCTTCTTTGACCCCCATCAGGTTCCCTGCTATCCCTGACACAAAGAGCTCCAACTTAAATTCTTTTCCCCAGCATGCCTAAAGTTGGATAGATATTCATAAGAGAAGAATAGACATTGTGGTTGACTGCAGCCAGAACATTGCTTAAAAGCTGCTCTCCTGCACAGAAAAAGATAAAAGATCATTTGAAGTGTTAGAGGGCATTTCAGGAAACATGAATGTTGGTAGAAAACAAAGTTTGCCTTTGATCAGTGGTTTTCTTCTTTGGATGATTGTAACAGTTGTCTGTGGATGTGCAAGCCAACTTTCCAAAGTCATAGGGGTTCCCTGGGGCAAAGTTGACTGATGCAAAGGAGCAAGAAGTTTGTTTGGTAATCTCACTTATGCCTCATAGTTTGGGCATGCTTTCTTGAGAAGAAGCGATGATTAAAATGTGGGACAGCTTTCAAAATTTTAAGTATGCTACAGTATATATGACAGAAGCAAAACACTTGCTTTAGCACCTGACACACCTATTTCTTTTCTGTAGCTTCATAATTGCCATTGGGACAGAATGTGGGAAGATTCATTTGTACAAATGGAAGCCAGGCAATAAAAAGTTGCCACTTTCTGATTGGTGCAAGTGTGTTGAGACGGATTACAGGTGAGCTACTACATTTGTCTTATGTTTATAAGTAGTATAAACAGGTTTTATCGGTTTCCAGGATGTAGATTAAATTAGAACAGGGAAGCACCCTGAAACCTTCTGGAAATTTGTATTTCAGTTACCATAATCCCTTAGCACTGTCTGTGTTGACTATGAGTGATGGGATTTGGGCTGGAATATTCAAAGGGCATCAGATTGCTTATTTTTCAATGAAAAAGTTAATGCATATTCAAAAAAATGCAAATATATAACAAATATTCAGAATGTTCTTAGTGTCATTCAGTTGATAAACAGAGCATTGACTGAATTATTATTTTGTATAAAGATTTGAAATACTGTGTGTTTTCATAAAATGAATTCTCTACCCACTGCAGCCCTTCTGGGCCCTCCCAAAGCTTCTCTGAGAGATTGGGGCCCACAAGAAGGCTTTGAGGAAGGGTAAGGGGTTGAAGGGGGAGTAGGGCATCAGGACAAATAATGGATTGATGTAGCTTGTGTCAAGCAAGCCAAAGTTGGATATAATCTTCTTTATCTCCTCTTCCAAATCAGTGTTATTTCATTCATTCTTGCTTTCCCTCCCTCCCTGTTCTCAGATTTGTTCAGGTGCATTTCAATTTCAGGAGGAAAGAACCAGTAGCAGAATATGTAGGGATGTAATTGCAGATAACAAACTGAATGAATTCGTGTCTGGGTCTCTGTATAGCTGCTCTTGGTCCTTTCCCATTCATGTTTCAAGTACCATTTCCTTGAATGGCATATCAAGCTCACCTAGAATCCTCTGTCTTTCTCTGTGGTTTCTTTTTCCCCATTTATATTCTCCTTAACATTTTTTTAAGTTATCTTATTTAGAGGTAATTTTGGTAATATATTATAGAATTTTAATTTTGGTCAGGTTTAGATCAAATAAATGTTGGCCCCATGGTTCTATTGTACTGAATTTTGTCTGTGTAATAATGTGACTAAGATAAAGTTGATCAAAATTATATAGCAATATGTCACAGCTTTGTAATGGTTATAATCTCGGCACATGCACTTTATGATATAGGCACTTGCAACCATAGCTGATTCTTGGGAATTTGTTTACCCAACTTCATATGCCCATATATTTATCATGAAGTAAGGAGAGATAGCTCGAGTAGTGCAGCATGGGAAAGAGAGTTCTTTTTTTTCTACCAAGTGGGCTATCATCCCAGATTCCTATACAGCAGGTTGAAGACTGCAAGCAAGCCGATGACCTGTGTTTTCCCTGGTGTGCTTCTCAGCCCTGGAAAAGAGCAAAGAGAGAATTAATAACTCTCGTTCTTTATATAGCACTGTAGGGAATTCTCATGTAATGTTATCTTATTGTCATCCTTTCAGCTATCCTGTAAAATAGGTCAGTATCTTTTCCATATGATTCTTGTATTACAGATGATGGGCAGAAAGAGAAGAAGGAGAGCAAGAATTTAATTTTAGATTGCTCAACAGAAGATGGCAGAGATGAGGTCTTAATTGGATCTAGAGGCTTCTTGAATTGTGGCCCATTCTCTGAGTTAACTTCATTTGTCTGCGCCAAATACAAGAAATTCTATTATAACTTGCTTTATATATTCACAATTCTTTTAATCAGAACTTCTTTGAGGCCTTACCTTTCTTTGAATTAGTAATCAGGATTTCTGTTCAGATTCTTGAAACTTCAAATTAATAGAACTAGATTTGGTTTGGCTCATATGCTGATTTTAAGTTATGTGCCTTTTGAGCTCTGTGCTGTAACTGGAGCTGTATAGCAGGGCTGTAAAAGCCTGATGAGACTTTAAATGTTTGAATTTCTCAGTATGCCATTAACATTTTCATTCATTTAAGTAGGCCCAAATGGCTTACTTGGTGTACCAGAACATCTGTTCCCCTTGTTCCTCCTTCAAGTTGTTTGCCTAGTTTCATGTACATACCATATCACAGTGAGTCCATTTGGGCACCTTCAAGATGAACAGCAATATAAAATAATAAAAATCCCAATAATAATTATTATAGAAATACAGTAATAAACACTCCGTGCTGTAATAGCTAGGTTTTATATAGTTTGGTTGGCACAATGTAAATTCTCTACATAAAAACCAAGTCTAATTTACTGAATCAGCACTGCATTCTATAATAGTGCAAAGTTATAGATTTTTAATTCTAGCCATCTAATTCTGGGATACATTTAGCTACCCTAGACAAGACTGATCTAAATTTAATACTTATTTTTAATTGTTTTTCTTCATGGGAGTTCATATGGGTGAGGAATTTGTGAATAAAATTATTGGTTTTGTTTTTCATACAGGTTTCTGATTACTGCTATTTTTATTTGTTCAAATTTGTCTCATGATCTTTTAGCCACTGGAAGAATTCCTAGAAAGTTGTGGTGTGTAGACCCCCTCCAGATTTTTATCATTATTTGTAGTGGCATTTGGATGCGTAGCATGGGGTCAGCTTGCCTTCAGGACACAATTTGGAACTATGTTTTTAAAATACATTTAAAAGCAGTGGTTTAAAAGCAAGATAAAATCTACAGGCTTTTACAGCCATAAAAATCTATAGACCTAATGGCAAATTTGATCAATGAAAACCATGGGGGAATGGAAAAGATAACCTCTGAATCCAGAAAGAAAGAGCACAGAAGCCTGCAAGGGAATTCCTGACCATAATTTAGCATTGCATCTAAATCAGGCACTTACTTCAAGCTGCTTATAGTCTTGACTCTCTTTTTTTTTTTGGAAATTTCCAGTATGATTCTTAGCTTCCTGGGTAGCAGTATCTTTCTTAATATTGATGCTTGACCTGAAATTGCAGTGAAAATAAGTAGATTGCTGCTTGAATTATTAATGGGATGAAGTGAAGAAATGTCACTTGCACTGATAATAGCTCTGGCATCTTTAATACCTACAGGCAGTGACAAGTTTAGTTTTTCCATTCTGGCAGTGCAGCAAAGGAACACGCTAATTAGATAAATGCTGATGTTTTGAATTGACAAAGTCCAGCTGAGTTTGACATTTGGTGATTATGAGAGATGATTTGAGTTTCCTTCTACTAATAGCTTCTGTCTTTGTTGTAGTCAAAGCCATACCCTTGCTGTCAAACGACTGCAGTGGAGAAAGCGTGTGGGCAGAGCGGGGCAGGACACAGCCGAGAGCAGCAAGTGGCTGCAGCTGGTGAGCTGCGGGGCAGATCACTGTGTGAAGATCTTCAGTATCAATCGGCACAGACTTTAAATGATGACTTTCAGGCAGACATACTCTACATGCCTACCAGCCATTTCCTGAACTGATTTTCTTAAAAGAAGCAAAAATTGGACTTCCAGCTCTTAGAGCAATGCAGCAGTATAAACTGAACTTACATACTGAAGCAGTTTGAGAAGTAATATATGGACATAATGCTTCTGTACAAACAATTTTTTATTGTATGTTTAGCAGTGTCCATTTGTCATAGATGTCCCTCTGAGCCAAGTCCTCTGTAATCCATATACAACTAGAACGGATATCAAACTGGGAGAGAGAGAATTATGTTTCTTGCTTCCCTCTCATTTGTAAAAGCACACTGTATTCCTGCTTAAACTTGCAGAATGGTTGTTTTCACAATAGAGTGCAGGGACTCCCATTTTGAAGTCCATTTTTCTATCTTCCAGAATGGTTGATGGGTGCAGTAAAGATCCTTGGTTTTGCAGCATACAGACTTGGGAAATTTGGGGATGGCGGTTAGGGAGAATTGGGGAGTGGATGCTAGCAGATTGCAACATTTGTTTCCTTGGGTTGAAATGGAAGAGAGAATAAACAGTGTTCCCCAAAGAAATCAGAAATATTCCAAACGTACAAGAAAGAACAGGCAGTATGACCAAAGGCACCCATGGTAGGCAGAAAAAGGATGAAGGTCACACAAATGGTGGCGGTGGCACAAATTTCTAATACTGTAAATGTCCTTAAAGACATTTTGTCCACAAAGAAGAACAAATGATGGAGTAAGTAAAAAGAAGAAATGAGTGATTCAGGTAAAGCTGATGTGCCTGGAATGAAGAGACCAGAGGATAGACCTAACTGGAATTGGTACAGCAGGAACTTGAACTGAAAGGAGAATCAAGCATTGCAGAGGACCCTCTGCTGGTAGCTCCTATGCTGGCCATCTATGGCTGCTCTAAAGGACCAGCTGAAGAGGGCAACACAAGGAAAATTGCAACTCTCTATAGAAGAGGCAGGGAGGGCAGGAATAAGGCCTTGCCTTAAATCAGAATATGTGTCTTCCTTCACCAAAGCGCCATAGTGGGATTAGGGTACTGAAGGGGGAAATCTTGAGAGTGTACATTGGATAAAGTGATGGATGGCTGTTAGATGAATGTAATAGCAATTGGTTAACACAAAGAGTATATTGAATGGAAGCTTATTTGAGATGGTATGGGAGGTTCTGGGAAGCCTCAGGATATGTGGATGCCAAGGAGCAAATTCCCACAGTGTCAGTTAAAAGGATGTAAGATGATTGGGGGATATTCTGGTTGTTCCAGAAGAGAAATCTGCAGTTTTTGATTCTAGCTGCTTAGGTCCAAAATATAAGAGGCCTAGTCCAAAGTATTGTGGCCAAAACCTGGCTCACTTAAAACAACAAAATCACTCTGGAGATACATTATTTTACTGAAGATGAATGTATGGTGGGTTTTTTTAAATAGAAATTTTATTAAACTAGTACAACGATAAAAATGCAAACTAAAAACAGTGCAAGAAAGAACGTAGAAGAAAAAATAAGACTATCGTGTATAAAAAAGAAAAGGAAATGTAAAAGAAATGATTTCCCTCTTCATATTTTCTTTAAAAAAGCAGCCATTTGAGTCGAGAAAAATCCCAGGGGCCTGGAGGAAAGAATTCAGATGTTCTGAGATTACTCTTGCTATGGTAGAAGGTTCACTTTTTAAATGCTTGAGTAATTCTTACTTTTAAAAAATTGCCTGCAGTCATCATCACCAGTAGTTATGGGTGGTGTCTGATGCTAGACTGCCTTAGGATCCCACGTATATCAGTTTAGTCTCAATCATGGAAGAAAGCAGTTAGTAATGTCTTTCTTGCAGACACTTGACTGCATGATTCTGGAGTCAGGATTTAGTTGCCTTGCTATTATGCTGGGACACTTTGTCCTTCTTAAAGAGAGTCTGGTCTGGTTTATTTGGAAAACCATGTTGAAATTGTTGAATTTGTTAATCATAGAAAGGGTACCTAATTTGATGTTAATATGCAGTGTAGAATAAGTACTGCAGTAGGAATTCAGTCTAAATTATGTTTATATAGACTGCAGGAAACATATTTGGCTCTATGCTGGGCATTTTCTGTGTAGAGCTGAAAATTTGATCAGCCTCAGATACTTTTCCTTGGCGTAGCCGTTTCAGTATTATTTCTATTGGGAGCAAAGGTATGTTTTAAGAATGTTCTCATATCAAACCAGAGGAATAAACTCACTGAGAGAATTTATTTTTTTATTTTTTCCTGTTCAAACCACAGGGTCTCTAATTAAATCTCTTCATACAGAGACCTTGGAGGCTCACAGTCAATCAAATTGGTAGAACCTGGCCAGAATTATTGAGGTGTCATTCTCTGCCAGGTTCTTTATTAAACTGATTATAAAACAACAGACTCCATTTTTATGAGTCTATGTTTGAAAAAGGAATAGAAGCCAATGGAATATCATAGTCAGTATGTCAGACACTTAATTAGTATGTTTCAAGGCCTTTGATTTCTGTGCAGTACCCTGTTACAAATTATTGACTTGTTCAGTTTGTGTTTTAGGATCTGCATTCCTATTTATTCAATCTTTCTAGTTCCCAAATATAATACGTCATTAAGCAAATGGCTCTTTTCAGTCCAGAACTAGCAAGTGATAACTATTAAAACCATAAAATGCCAAAGGAGATTGGATAATACATACTCTTTATGTCAGTACTGGGGGAAATGATCAGTTGTCCTTTCCAAGAATCAATTCTGTGGTAAACATGCACTGGTACAGAAGCATTTTGTATTCTACCGTACATATAATTTAAGAGTCCATTTGTGTATAATTTGACTTTTTTCACAGAAATTGGTTTAATTCTCAACTAGACACTAGAGCTCAGATTAAACCTTCCCCAATAATGACTTAATATTGCATTAACCAAATAAAAACAATGTCTATCTCCAAATTCCAGCACCATTCCTCTCTAAGACCGCTTATTTTCCTTGTTCAAAAGGTAAAAGTAGGAGTCCCTGCAGATTTTACTCTGCTAGATGTTGTCGACTTTAGAGGGCAGTGCTCATCTCTGTTTCTTGTTCAAAGTGATGATCTAAATATGAATAGTGTTTATATCAAGTTCATCACTTAGTGAGATTAGAGTTTCTTATATGAAACATATTTTAAAAAGCCATGTGTAAGGAAGCAGTAAAAATCTATTTATGAAATGAAGATGGATTGGAAATTGAAGCAACGATTGTGAAAAGCTTTGAAAGGAAGCATTTTTAGAGGCTTCACTGATGTCACAACTAACGTCTGAAATCTTATATGAGTTCTCTTTAAATAGTTTTCTTTCATCTTATATTGGAAATTTAAAATGTTGAATACATAGCAGTGAATGTTATTAGAGCTTCATGTGAATCTTACTGATATATAAAGGGAATATGACTGAACAAGTAATACCAAAGCTTGGTATTTCTTTTATATATAAAAAGCATTCAATATATGAAAAAGTAATTGTCCCTCTGTTCAATCAAGTGAACTGAAGCGAAAAGCAGGATCTGTTTTAGTATTTTACTAAAAAGTGTAGATTTGCACATGTATCATCTCTCTTGCAGGAGCTGCATTTGTTTCCAATCTGCTTCCAGGTCCAATTTGAGGGAATGGTTATTATCTTTAAACCCCACATGATTTGGATCCAGGTTATTTGAAGGACTGTCTTTTCAGTTACATTACCCAAACCACCAGAGAGGGGACATAGAATATATTACCACTACCTCCATTAAGTGGCTCTAACTAATGCTGTGATGACAAGGCTTTTGGGCTTTCGAGGTAAAAAATTCAGAAAACACCTTGACTGATGGCTTGTCAGGAAACACCTCAATCAAGAAAAGAGGATTCTCCGGATTTCATCTCCAGACTCTCATGTGGAAGTTGCATGTGAGACCCTGCTCTCATGAGGCCTCTGAAGCCTTTGAAAATCAACCAAGAATGCTTGTGCGATTTTTGGATGCCTCACACACTGCACAAGAGCAAAGGGATCCATAGGTCTAGTGTGTCACCAAAAATGGTGTGGCATTGTCACCTGTCATAGGTTTGCTATTACCAATTTAATGGGACCAAGAAGTGCTTTCTCAGTGGTGATTCCTTCCTTGGGCAACATCATAACCACAGAGATGAGACTGGTTCTCACCTTGATACCTCTTTGAAAGACTCTGAACATAGTTTTATCATTGGGCCTGGGGACCCCAAGGTGATATGGAATACATCAAGTGGCTTGTCTTGTCCCTGGGGAGTGGAGGGTTTATTGGGTTTTGTGTTTGAGGCAGTGGTGGGTTGCTACCAGTTTGACCCGGATTGGGTGAACTGGAAACGGGAGCGGCAGGCTCCGCCACCCACCCTGGATGTCTGCGTCAGTGGTGGGTTGCCCCCGGTTCGGTCCAGTTTGCGTAATCCGATAGCGGTGACGCTGTGATGTCACCGAACTGGTTTTACGCATCCCGGACCGCAGCCCTCCCGCACGCCCTTGCTTACCGGCCCAGTTGTGGAGCGCGCAGAGCGCGCTTGTGCGCATGCACAGAAAACGTTTTTTGACATTTTTTGCCCCCAAAAAGCTGCCGCATGTGCAGGAGTGCCCGTCCGGCGCGCAAAGCAAGTGTGCATGCTGGACATGCACTCTGCGCGCCCCAACCACACGCAAAGCGCTGTCCTGTTTAGAACCATTCAAAGTTACATTTGCATTGAAACACTAACATTACAACCAATCTTCACACTTATGACCATTGCATCATCCATATGTTCACAGGATTAAAATTTGGATATTTTACAACCAACAGGTGTTTATGACTTGCTGCGTCCCAATCATATGACCACTATTTAAACACTTCACAGCCAACTTCCAACAGACTCAATGGAGACATTGGCCAATCATAATGTAAGATCTTGCCTATCAACTGCAGTTAATGGCAAGAGAATTGATGTAATTAAGTTTGGCGTGGTCATGCGATGTTTCACAAAATTGGTGGAAACAAAACACTCTTTCACAGTAAAACATGCCTGTCTCATGGTTTTGATGGTGTTTTGAATCAGGATCTGTCTCACTTGCCATTATTGATGTAGGCAAGGATTTGATTTTGCAGCTACAGGAGAAACTGCATGTAAGCTGAAATTGGGGTACAAGTGAATCATGTAGCAAGAAATAATTTTACAGCTATAAGCAAATCCATAAGAGAATGATGAACAAGAAAATTGTTTTAGAATGGCCAAGTCAAAGAAATTAGAATCTAAAACAAGCAATTCAAGTTAGAAACCTGTCAAAGTAAGCAGTTTACCCTGAAGGAATGAACCAAGATTCCTACAAAGGGATATGAGAGAGAGGTATTTAGTTGCAGATATTGCAGCTAAACATGGTGAAAGTTGAGTCTTGAGGTGCGTACAGGTAGTCCTCATTCAGCAACTGCCTAATTTAGACACTATGCAATTGACAGTGATGAAAAAATAACAAGCCTCACATTTATTTTGCAGATCTTTAAAGGAAAGGCAAGCAGAAACTCATAGTCACAGTTGCAGCTTCACTTTGGCTATTTCATTTAATGACTGAGTTGCTTGTCCCAGTTGTGGTTGCTAAATGAAGACTACCTGATGTTCATATTTGTTTCATTTTTTTTCAACTGATAACAAGTGCAAGGTTTAATCCAGGATTTTAGAGATCACATACAGCAAGGTTGAACAGTGAGTATACACATAGCTGCATGCAGGTGTGCATGCACATACATGAGAATAAATCCATATAGTGTATGGGAAATGAAAAATATCAAGTCTTTTCTTCATCCTAGGGAGAAGATTCTGTTCCTTCACTATTAAAGGAATTGATTTAATGGATTAGAATACACAATAAATCTGAGAGTAGGATTAATCTCGGAGAATTATAGTGCTTTTTGCCTTCTCCCAGTGACTTCAATATCTTCCAATGTTGTCTTCTATTGTCTCAGGAACTTTGAGATTGGATGAGAATTTAAGCCCTCATCAATAGTCTTGGTTGACTTTACTGTCTTGGTGCTTTTAGTAGCGATGTTGGATGATTATCATTTCCCCCTAACCTAGCTATGATTAAGTAAACTGGACTCCTGAGGACTCTGCAAACAAATCCTTGAATATCTATAATATCTGTGTTGTCCATGTGGCACGTTATTTTAACAGGGATAAAAATACAGGGACACCAATGGATCATTTCTTACATATTAGTCATCACGATGTAATTTTAAAAGGATGAAGGCAAATATAAATCTTCGTGTGCAAAATACATAAATGAACCCGAGTGTTTTTTCATACCCCTAAAACTGAATTATTTGAAAAGATAAAAGGTAATGTTCTATATTTTTGCCTGTCTCCAAGGAATGCCTATAGGTATGCCCACACAAAAAATACCCAGTATTTCCTAAAGATTTCCAATACAGTAGTTGGCTTATATTTTTTGTGTTTGTTCCTGTGTTCATTTGCTATATATTGAATTTATCATTCTAGAAGTTCAGTTATAAGAAGATGAACAAGTAGAAACTGATTTAAGTTCCATAACATCTGGCACAAATCCAATCAAATCCAGTTCAGAAATATACAAGTTTCTTGTGTGGTACACTATGTACATTAAAATAAAATAACATAAAGCTGTATATTAAAATTCAGCAAATAAATCACCAAGTAGTAATTATGTTTTCTCTATTTTATTAATAAAACAGATTTTTTTGCAACAATTTATTAAAAATTTATTTTCATGCAGTATAAGGGGTATACAAGAAATTCTCCAAGTTCTCTCACTCTTCCTCTCTGTTGCTTCTTCAAAAATAATTCTTACTGGTCCAGTCTGGGTTGAAGCATTTGTGCACTGTCGTTGTTGGAAAATGCCATTGGGGCATAGCCTTATCATAATTTTTTACAGGACATTTTTGCTGCAGGATATTTAAAAAAACCCAGAAACATTGAATAGCTATAGTCATTTTATGGGTCTTATTTTCTGCAGGAAATTAGGAAGGAGCAAGAAGGAAGCTTGTCAGTCAAGCCGTTTTCTGCTTGCTCCAGCCTAAAAAAAGGATCTTTATTTCTTTTTGAGAAATTCGGTGCTTGCCTCTTTGGGGCTAACATTTCTCTTTCCCAAACTCTTGGCAACCTGCTGGCAACCTTAAGCTGGGTTTGAATCATTTTGATCATTTTGGATCACTCGATCCGGAGAGATCCGGCAAATATTCCTGGATTCTGATCTAAGAGGAAAGAAAGACCCGAGAGAAAGCGGTCCTCGGCAGAAGGAAAGAGGGCGAATTTCCCCGGGTAGTGTCCAAACACACGCCAAACACAGCACGGGTGCCGAGTTCGAGATTTAATCGATAACAGGCAATTACCAAGGTCCTTCCGGGTTAAATGTTTCTCAGGTCCTGGATGGTAAGGAATCCTCCCATTTTTTTTAGCGTGTTGTGCAGTTTTCGCCCTTCCCGGGCCTTGTCCTGGGAGCGAGAGAGCAAGTAGGTAGAAGAAATCTCTCTTTTTTAAAATAATAAAAAAAAAAATCTCTGTCTCCTTCTTGTGTTCGAAAAAAAAACCCAACGTTTTGAGATGCGCCTGCTTTCCAGCGACGGGCACTTTCAGACGTACTGCAAGGAATTCAGGCTCTCCAACTCGACTTCGATGGAGATAATGTGATGCCCTGGGACCATTGCTAGGCCCAGGACTCGAGGTTCGCCCGCCGAGAAGGAGTCTGAAGGCAACCAGGGGGGTGGGGGGTGGAGAAAGAGAGAGAGATTTTTATTTATTTTTTTATTTTATTTTTTATATAGAAGGCAAGAACAGTTAAGACAGAAGGGACGACTCGGCAGTAAGGCTTGGAGATGATTGGTCCCTCCCATAAGACATAAAGGAGGAGCAAAGGGACGTGAGCCTTTAGAGGAAGCAATTTTGTTCGTTTTGGTCAGTTTAAACTCTGAAGCTCTGTTTTTTTTGTTTTTTAATTCAACTTATATCCCGCCCTTCTCTGGACACTCAGGGCAGCTTACAATTTCTTAAGCATAAATCAATGTGCTTTTTAGCCATAGCCTTCATTCCGTGTATATGCCTGCTTATTAGGGATTTTTGCCCCCCATCCCAAGCGGCATTTTTTTACAAAGTCAGCTTATGGCCCCCAACAATCTGGGTCCTCAGTTTATTATTATTTATTTATTTATTTAATTTATATGCCGCCCTTCTCCCGAAGGACTTGGGGTGGCTCACAAAGATTAAAAAGGCAATAGGCAAGCCAACAATAATTTAAATTAATATTAAAAACAATTTAAAAGTCGATAAAATTAAGAACCTGATCACGTCAGCCAATCTGTTGGAACAGCCAGGTCTTCAGGTCGTGGCGGAAGGAGCGGAGGTCAGGGGCGGTCCGGAGGTCAGTGGGTAACCCATTCCAGACGGTCGGTGCGCCCACAGAGAACGCCCTCGCCCTGGGTGCCACCAACCGACATTGTCTGGCCGATGGCACCCTGAGGA
>JANHFM010006256.1:180612-198693 GCA_032468115.1 Grayia smithii | reverse complement strand
GTATATTTTATGTTTTTATTGTGAGCTGCCCTGAGTCCTTTGGGAGAAGGGCGGCATATAAATTGAATTAAAATAAAATAAAATAATAAATTTCCTCTCCTCTACCCCACTTTGTTATAGGAGAAAAGGGTAGTATTGTACTCTGAGTTGGCTAGTTAGCATTAGACACCAACTTGATCAATCTACCATCTATTTTTTTTCCTCTTTCTCTCTCAGGGGTATTTTTGCACCAAGTTAAAATGGCTGAGGGATACATGAAAATTTATCTTCTGTATAATCAACTCTCCAGTGATATACCCAGATTTGCCACCCCCACCACTAGTTGGCTGCAAAATGGATAATGGTCATAGTCAAAGTGCTTGGAAAATCTGAACTCTACATCAGAAAATCTCTAATTCTGTTCTTTCATAAAATCAATAGATGGATTTTTGAAAGCCAATATCCTCTCACTATGCTTTTTATCTGGGGAAGTTAATTATGTCCAGCTATCTTAGAATGTATCATAAGAAGTACTGTGATTATCATAGGTCAAGAATTTGCATTATATAAATGCAAAATACATCTGCTCAGGACCAGCAAGGGTGGCAGCTCACTCAAGAAGCAGACTGAGAAGGAAAAAAATCAAGGGCCTACCACCAAACTTTGCTCTGAAGGCTCAGAACAAGACTACTCACTCCAGTACTTCATTTTGAGAAAGCAACCACATATCCATGAGTTTTCTGGACTAGGAATTAAATCCGAATCTTTGCTGTCAGGAATTATTCAGAATTTGGCATTGCCTGGGGGAGACTTCTGGCTGACATTGCGGCAGTATTGGATGTGAGGAGAGGGTCTCCACCCTCTCACGCCGAGTTCTCCCTGTTGGAGGCTTGAGAAAGAAGCTAAAGCCACCCTGTATGAGTGGTGAAGAAAAGAGGAGCACCCTGTAGTTCAGGGAGAGCAGCAACTCTCCTGCTGGACTCAGGGCTTCTTCCCTCTCCCTCACCGAAGAGAAGAGGCAGCCATCATGGCTGCCATGAAGCTGGGACAGTCGAGGCAACAAAGAAATGTGCAGGAGTGATGCAGATGAATAATGATCGGAGCTGGGTGAGAAGATTCCTTTTTATTTAGACCCTAACTTAAAGAAAGAAAGAAAGAAAGAAAGAAAGAGAAAGAAAGAAAGAAAGAAAGAAAGAAAGAAAGAAAGAAAGAAAGAAAGAAAGAAAGGAAAATCCAGGAAAAGAGACTCCTAGAACTATTTTTTAAAGTGGCGAACTACCATAGAGAGAAAAATTCTAGATCCAAAAGAAAAGAACTAAGTGGAGAAAGGGTAAAGACCTTTTAAAACATAGAAAATTGGACTTTTAAATTAGGGAGGCATTGTTTTGGAAAGACATTAAAATGCTGGACTATCTACTAGAATTTACTTGAATAGTGTACTTTGCCTCCATAAACTATTAAATTTGGATCGATTTAATCTATAAAACCTGAAACAATGCTGAAAACTAAGTTGAAGGCGAATGAATGGTGAATGGAATATACCAGACCCCTATAAACTTAGAAAAACATTTTGATGAGAGAATAAATGACATTCATCTGGAGGATTGTGGTGACACTTACTGCCATATACGGTAACTAGTTACCTTATGATTGTTATGAGAATAAAGAAGACTGTTAAGTAAAACAAAGTGACTTTTGACCTGCGGAAGCTTCCTGAACTACTTAAATGGAATTGATTAATAATTCTGAGTTGTAAAGGACTATGATTACTGAACTTTCTGAGGAGTATCATTGGACTGGAATATATTGCTTTTGGACTTGAGAGTGGGACTTATTAAATTAAGACAAGATGCTCCATTGGGGGGAAAGGAATGAGATTTCAAGAGAAATGGTGTTGATGTTTCAAAGCATTACGGGTAATATGGAAAAGAATAACAGAGACATAAAGTACCTAATGCAAGGCATATATGGGAAAATGGAAAATATACTACAACTGACGATGAATGAAGATCAAAGAGTCCAGGAAAGAGAGGAGATAGCAACAGATAGGAACAGAAGAAAAGACAGAATGGACAAACCAGCAAACAAAGCAAGAAGATAGGAAGAAGATGATTAAGATAATAATGACTGAGGAAATAAACCAAGGGAAAAGCACTTTAAGAGATTTAAAAATGGAATTGGATTGGGAAGATGCTTTTGAAAGGGAGATGGGGCTTGGGTGGATATTCTGGAGACCTGGCAGTTTAGGAGGATAGAGATAGGAGAAATATTCAGTCTGAATGATGAAGATACAGAAGTTGATAGCAATAAAGATTCAAGAGAGGAGTATGGGAGGCAAGCCAAAAATTAGAAGGTATGTTTAAATAATGGGAAGACTGGTACTTGAATGGCGTATTGGGACTTCGAACAATTAAATAATGAAGGGCTATGCCTTATATAAACATGTATTAATATTAGAATTAGCAATAGTGAGCTAATTAGAAATTAGAATAGAGGTAGAAATAAGAAATAGGTGGAATAGTAGCAGATATTTTTTCTCTTTCTCTCTTTCTATATAATAGAATGTAAGTAATAATTTGATGGAAAAGATTAGAGGGGGAAGATGGTATTATCATGTATGCTTACAACATTTTGGCATTGAAATGGAATATTGAAATACTGAATAACTACTTTAAAAAACATGTGCATTAATACTAAGATCATATAAGTTTAATTAATATAACAATTATTATAATTATCATTATTGATGTTTGTACCAAAATAAATTATACCTAGGGACAACACTGTTCATGTATTGATATTGATGTATATTTAAAAATAAAAAACTTCTTTAAGAAAGAATGTGGCATTGTCTGGGAAGGGTCTTGTGATAGCAGGCACATAAAGGCAGCAAAATATATAGCAGCAACTCTCTATCTTAGGATCTGCTTGGGCTGCCATTACTCTACTCTCCCTGCCCTAAACACTGGATTTGAAGCAAGTTTCCCCTTCCTGTTTTCCAGGCTTTCAACAGTTTCCTGAAATCTCAGGAGGAAGGGGAAATATTCCAGAGGGTAGGAATTGCAACAGAAATAGGTGTGCTTCCTGGGTCCTGCAAGATTACATTCTTTAATTAATGGGGTACGGAGTGCACCCTCCCTGTTGTACTGTACTGGACAAGTGCAGATAACTGGACATGTTTGTTTTCTCATTACCTTCTGACTAGGTTTGTCTTTGCTGCTGGTGAGAAGTGCCATATGGAGATGAATGATAAATCAGAATTTTCAGAAATTCCACTAATCATTTCATTTAAGCATGGCCACAGTCATTTGAGCAGTATGTTGGATTTTGTCATTGCACATTACATTAAACAGCTTTAAAAAAGAATAATTAGAATAGTTCCACTAGAGTACATATGGATTAAGATATTAGAAAATCGACATGGTAGGTTATGGAATCTGCCATTATTGTATTAAAAATGAGTCAATGTTCAATAACATGGTTTTATTTTTGAAACGTCTTACTTCTTGAAGAGTAGAAAATCAATTACAAATAATGCTAGCAATAAATAGTATCAGCAAAATAATGGATGATTGTTCTGTTCTAATAATAATGATTTAAAAAATCCTGGCTGAAAGTACTATCAGTTCATAGCTAAAAATACATTCTACATTTGATAGGGCAATAACAGTATTAGGAAATAGAAATGAGAAGACAATTATTCTGAAAAAAATGGACAAATTCTCTACATTCATGGGGCTAATGCCCAGTATGGAGGCTGGAAAACAAGCCTCCATACTGGAGAACATGACCAATTTAAAATGCAGTTCTTTATGTTTCATTTGTTTTGACTCCAAATGTGAATGGCTTCCTGGCTGTACAAAATGAGCTTGCATGCAAAGTCAACAAGACACAATCAGAGCAGGTAATACCTCTGTTATTTTCATTCTAAGCTGGTGGTTCTCTGACTGTAGCCCTTCTAATCGAGATGTGCTGGCTTGGTTGACACTGGTGACAGATGTTGACGTTTTTGAATCATCTTTCTTCTGATTTTGGGTGAACTGAAGCCCTCTGTTCCGAGTGGCAGCATCTGGATTTGTTCTCAGAGTAATTAACTGAAAAATTTTAACAGCAATGAGATAATCCTCAAGGAAAAGTATTGAATCTTTGGCTCTCTTTGCCCCTCTTTATCCCTTAACAAACTGTAAAAATAAAGGTTATAGAGCACACAGATAATTCAAGTGTCAAGTTTATAGTTTGCAGCAGCAACCAGTTCATTTTCTAAATACACATGACTTAAAATTATTCAGCTACATATAATTTCATTCCCAACTGGCAAAAATTTCTTACTGCACCACTGAGTTTCCAGAAACCCATGCAAGTAGCCTCAGTACTGCTATGATTCCTTACCACCTCAGTGCATCCGTTCTATGCATCTACTCTATGCTTCTGATGAAGTGAGATGCAGCTCAGGAAAACTTATGTCTTTCAATAAAATTTGTTTAACTGAAAAAGGTGCTACTAGATTCTTAAATTTTACCATTACAGATTAATAAAAGTCTCTCCTTCCTCTGTCTAGAATTACAGGTAATTGTGAAATAATATTCAAACCTAATACGGGCAATCTTGATTATGATCATGATTTCCAGCCTTTTTATATATACATCTTGAGACAGGAAACGCCCTGTGATGCGCTAACCATAACATTCTACTGGCTGTAAACTTATAGAAGTTGAGCCAAGTCTTCCCTTTTGCATGGTTCTTCCTCATTCCAAAGCAACTTCATGGTGGAGACAGCCATCTAATTGCTGTACAAAACCATATGCAAATAAAACATTCATTATGAATCAGGTTACTTACCTTAGGTACAAAGACTAGGCAGAGGGTAATGGTGCTACAAAATATAATGACTAGTGCCACAATGCAGAACTGTACATTGGGCTGGTCTCGTGTAAGAAAGGAAACCGCAGCTCCAATGATGCACATGATGCCCACATTATAAACACTCATGCCGATGTATTTACTATCGTTCAGAGCAGGAATGCTAACATTTCGCGTCTCCCAAGCTAAAAAACAGCCAAATAGCTGAAACCAGAAAAAAAGGAAGACATATTATGATAAAACGCACATTTTTCATTTTTGAAAACAAAATTGCATTCATATATTGAAATTGGGAGGAAGAGATCCCCCCTCCAAACAAACAAGTAAAACAGAAAGGGTAACACACATTATACACATAGAATGCAGCTCTTTAAATACAATATTAAATCTGGATCAGAAGGAAGCAGTTTTACTGTTTCTATTTTTGTGCATTAGACAATGTAATTCCTGCACTAAATTTTAGGTCCTTAGTTTGATAAATGCAAGTATATTTAAGTTCCACTGATGAATCTGATAACTAACTCTTCTTTTCAAATGAGTAGGATTTTAAAGAGTTTAACATTGATTTGATAACACTTTATGATATTTAATTTCAGACCAGGGAGGGTGGGTGGCTGGAGTTACTGCCATAATGGGGCCTACTTACATGTTCCTATAACTACATTATTACCAGAGTGTACTAAGTACAGCCTAAACAAGAAATATAAAGGAGCTAACATAGAATAGCAGCTCCCTTATCTCTGCTGATCATTGGCTAGAAAGAGTTGTTGAAGTGTTGGCCTAGGAATTGGGAGTCCCAGGTTGAACCTTACCCACAACCATCAAGTTCACAAATAAGTGACCCAGTTATTTTATTTTAGCTCAACAATCCTGTGTGATAAGGGGAAAAAATGGAGGAGAGTATTATGTGTACACCCAAAGCTCCTGAAGGAAAGGCAGGCTAGAAATCTAACAAACAGCACATGAGATCAACATATTATTTATATTTCTGTAATTGAAACATTAAGTTATAAAACCAAGTTCATTGCTAAAGAACCATTAAAGGTATTTCCAATAGACTGGGTACAATTATGTTGAGCTACAATTAATGATGTTTTATCAAATTGTGTATTTCAAGGTGCAGTGAAGTCACAAGATAATACCATTTGCTTTCATTTGTTGTATTTAAAGGGCAGAAACCCATGATTACATTGGACAGTGAGAATATTAGATGTAAAAGCGCTGACTCAGGTCATCATAATCTTAGTAGTCAAGCTTTTAATATGCAGCTTTTGTGTCTCCAGACCTTTCAACTTGCCCCCAAATTCACCCTCTGTTAGGCAGAAGAAAAATACATTAGAATAAAAAATTGGAATCTTATAACTTTGCTTTGGGAGGGACGGAAGCTTTCTGAAATTAATCTCACTGTTATCATAACGTAACTTATTTTGATTTCTGTTTTTATGATAAACTCAAATGCATGTCTATATTTTATTGATTAGTTTTTTATCTCGCCTTTATTATTAATTAATTAAATAATTTAAGATAGTTTAATAATTGCTCCAAGAACAACTCTGTAAGAAAAGTTGGGCTGAATGAGAATGACTGGCCTAAGGTCACCAGCTGGCTTTCATGCCTAAGGCAGGACTAGAACTAGGCCAGCACCCTAGTCTACACCAAAATGGCTCTCATTTTAACAGACTGTTAAAATATCAATAATAAATATATTCTATTTACTTATAATTAGAACATATATACATTTTAATGAAATAAACCTCTTTAATATACTGTAGATGTTTAGTTTAGAAAAGCGTAACACAAACAAGACAGGCAAGGTATATGTTTTTATTTCATATATTTCTATCCTATCATTCCTTCAAGGTTTTCAGGGGAAGTACTCAATTTTTTTTAACATCCTTTTTATCCAGAAACTATCCTAGAAGGTAAGCTAGGCAGAGCAACAATGATTAATATGAAGTGACCCCAGTCAGTTTTATGGCTAAGCAAAACTGAATTAAAGTTTCCCCAATTCCTGAGGCAAGATACTAAACATTACACTACTGCACTAGGCTCTGAGCTGCCCTTGCCATTCAACTTACCATGAGTAGGCCTTTATAGGCATAAACTATGCCAAGCCATATAGTCATATGAGTGTTTTCACAATGCTCCAAAATGGGAAGAATTGAAATATCTCGGCCGGCAGGGTCGGGCTACAAGGGAATACAACAGAACAAAAGAAAGGCTGTTGATATTTATTTCTTTAAATCTATAGGTGAAGAAGAAGAAGACCTGTACCTAATCTGAAGAGCAAAATCCTGCAAGAAATGGAATTAAGGTAGAAGAAGGTTATCAGATTGCCTCACTACAATATTCAAAAATGTACACCTGTCAGATCATTTGGGGGCATTTTTACTGCAATTCTACATATATGAACTACATATATTCTCTTCTATTGGAGGTCATTTTCTTTTTTCATACTCATGTGGGCAGGAGGGTAGAGACTGAGAGAAAATGGTTCACCTAAGAGATTATAGTCTGATTGTTGGGGTGTAGGAACCATCAAACTTGCTATACAGTATGACTTTTATTTCCATCAATCTGTTTGCTTAGTCATAGGTCTTCATTCATTTAATATTACAAAAGCAGACAGTTTATCCATAAAAATATATGATCTCTTCCAGCAAAAAATCACCTACAAAGGAAATGATGAAAACTTCTGCATCTGAAGTGCTAAAGAAAAGAAAAAAATTAGAAATGAAAGAATCAGTCTAGGAAGCAAAGACCTGGCAGAGCTGATGGCTGAGGACCAAGAATGTGGTTGTTTTTATTTACCTCTAAGATATGAATGAGATACATATCTCTGGGATTTTATTGTATTCCTATGCAAAGATTTTATACTATAGTTTAAGGAAACTGGCAAGGGCATGGTTGTAAGAAGATAGAGATGATATTTAATCAAATAAGACAAGAACCTTGCACTGTAAAAAAATATTGCACATTACTATAGTATTAATGAAGTACACATTGAATATAAAAATAAACAAAAAGCTTAATAACATTCAATTACTTTTGTCATTTGATTTTGCCTTTTGATTTTTATTTTACAAGCAACAATATTCTGTGTACTTATAGAGGGAGCTGGAATAAAACAAATCCTTCTCTTGATCTTCAGTTTGTATCTGGTCAATTTTAATGGACAAATATCACATTTCATATTAAAAATCATTAGCAGCTTGCATGTTGCACATCATCAATACTTTTCTACATTGTGCTTTTGTTATCGTTAATGTCCAGCTAAAAGGCTATGAATTGATTTAGATAAGGCCACACTTAGAACAGATCAATCTAAATAAATGGGAATTAAGCTAGGCTGTAGCTTTTTTGAAAGTAAAGCTGTATTTTAATAAATTAAGCTTGGTTGTAGCTTTTTTGAAAGTAAAGCTGTATTTTAATAAATTAAGCTTGGCTGTAGCTTTTTTTGAAATGTAACATTATTTCTGACCATAAAAGCAAAGATTTATTTATTTATTCAATATGAACACTACCCAACTCCAAGTGACTCCGGATGGCTCACAGCATAAAAATAAACCACAAACACAGATAGACCTCAACTTACTATCAGTTGAGTTTACAACAGACCCCTCCCTTAAGTACTTATGATCCCATTTCAAAGTTATGGCCATTGCAGAACCCTTACAATCATTTCCCTTATGACCAACTGCAGAGATGCTGCAGGGGTCCCTCCACCTATCTTCCTCTACCATCCTTCCCCGTTGGGTCCCTGCAAAGCTTGAACCTGCTTTCCCCCCTCACACTGAGGGTTTGGGCTTCCTCCCCTCCCGTCACTCATTACACAGTTATCTTTTGAAGATCTCCAAGATCCAGACCTCATGTTGAGGAATGAGGGTAGGCTACTCTATCCCTCAGAGTTCCTGCCATGGCAGTCCAGGTATGCTAAGAGAAAGAGTGGCCTTCCTTCCTTCAGAGTTCCAGAGATCTTCAAAAGTTAAGTGCCTGATCAATGATGAGGGTGGGAAGGAGGTGTAAACCTTGTGGGGATTCGGTGTTGGGGGAAAAGGCCTGTAGGGACCCAGTGGGGAGAAACAGACCTCCAGAGATCTAGTGGGAAGGAAAGGCCTGGGGGACCCAGTGAGGGAGGGAGAAAGCTGTAGAGATCCCAAAGAGCGGGAACCAGAAGACAGGGGAAATGGAGGACTTGGGAAGCCTATAGCAGGCAGCCTGGGCCTGTACCAGGTCTCCCAGGGTCTCTCCTACCCAAGGTATCCCATGTTCTGTTTAACAACTGCATCAGGGAGAGCAAGTGAGCTTTCTTAACGGGCATCACTGCATGCGACTGTAATGGACAGGTCCCATTATGGTTGTAGGTTGAGCACTCCCAGTATACAAAAAGCATTTGTCAACAAGATGGCAGAAATGGTCAACAAAACAAACATATTTGCTCACAAGTGTTCAAACCCTTCTTGCCCAGTGCCTGAGAGAACAGACAGTCTTTGAGGTCCTCCAGAATGCTTTCAGTGTGGGAGCTACCCAGCTTTTAAAGGACCCTCTTTCCATAGAGCAGGTGCCTTGACAGAGAAGAAATGCTTCTGGGTTCCAGAAAGGTGGAACTGCTTGGTTGAAAGAACCTGGAATTTATCATTTCTGTTGTATTGAACTGGTCAAACTGATGCCATGGAAGATAAGTGACCTATAAAGTAAACAGGCCCTATGTCATGTGGGCTTTATAGGTTATAACCAGCACCTTGAAGATGATTTGTTTTCAGCAGTAGAGCATCAGAATGGATTTACATTAAATTATTAAAATTCCTATTTCAGTTTTCTACAAGTATGCTGAGACAAGCACATCATCAAGTAACTATGCAGGTTTCTTGGCTGTGTTATTGTATTGTAAAGAATCTGTCATTGCTTTTTTTACAGGATATTTTTCAACTTTCCAGTTTAGCTTACGATCCTCGTATTGTCTCCCATCCATACATGTACTACATCAGATCCTGATTAACTGCAAGTGTGAACAAAGACAGCACACTCTGCCATCTGTTTTAGGTTAATGGAATACAGGAATATCCATCCACATTCAAGAACATGATTGTTTCAGGCTTTCTTTATTTTTTTTTGGATTGTGCATCTCAAAGTTTTAACACTCTGTACAAAAAACCAATTTACTTTAACAAACAAACATACAAACAAAAAAATACCACCTCCCATCAAAAAAGCACTGACAATTTTATTATGGTCTTTTTCAAGTTATACAGGGGGAAATTAAGTTAGAAAAATGGAACCTTTGCAAAAGCTAAGAAAAAAATGCAGGTAGAATGCTGATACAGGATATCAGTAGGATGTCTATATACGTGGTATATATATATATATATGTGGTAGGAACCAAAAAAAAAAAAAAACCAAACGGGAAGAGAAGGTTATAGTTGTCACCTTTACTGACCCTATATCTATCTGTCTTTAAAGGTAGAAAATTCACCTTCTTACATTTTTAAATACTATAGTGCTATTGAAAGCATGGAGGAAGAACAGTAGAAAATCATTCAATCCTAGGTTGGATAAATCTAAGATTTCCTGTGATTTCTCACATATCCATAGGAATAGCTGGACCCTTGTTGATATCTCTGATAATGTAAAATAATATTATGTATTGGTTAAAGAAATTAAGAGGAACTATTTAACAACATAATTTTTGGCAAAGTAATTAAAATCTTCTCTCTGTCTCTATGAACATACATGTAACTGTGGGTCAATTTCAGAGACATTGGGCAGCATTACAGAATTCCCCCACAGTTAATTTTTCCAAATTAAGCTGCCAAACCACATTCTTTGTGTTTTAAAATTTATCATGCTCAACTACCCTGTTTCCCCCAGAACAAGACATCCCCTGATAATAAGCCCAATCGGGCTTTTGAGTGCATGGGTTTCAGGGTTCAAAAAAAATTTAAAACAGGGTCTTGTTTTCAGGGAAACACGGTACAGACTTTAATCATTTAATACTTTCCAATAGTCAGATTGCTAGATGAAATCCACTTTGCTTAGAACTTTGAAATCCTCACTTGTAGGAATTATTTTTAGACATTGATATTCAACCACATCTGCTTCTATTCCATCCAGTAATATTCAGTTATCTGAAATATCTATATCAAGGTATAGTTTGACATTGGTGGTGGTGATGGTGACTTTTTGGTCAAATAACATGTGGAAATTTGCAAATGCTGCAACAAATTTAACCGATTATTTTTAAAATAACACAGTACTCAACCTGATATCATTTTCAGCCTACCTGACCTAGTATATCTTGCATCGTTGAAGCTGTCAAAAAAAATAAAATGTAACCCCATTTTTCATGAAGGTGGATTGTAATCTCTAAGTATTTTGGAAAGTATTTCAGAAATAATGTTCTGAAGAAATCTGTTAGATCAACAATATCCAAACATTTTCTATTTCTGAAACAAGATGTTTCCTTGAATTTGTCTATGTGTTCAAATGATCTTTTAGTAGCAATTTATGGTGATTTATAGATGGAACAATTCTCTTAGAATTGCCAATGGACATTTACTCTATCATCATGAGTCAAGAACATTTCTCAACAGTATATACCCATCATTTAGCACTTTTGGAGGAAGAAATGGTAGACTGAAGACAGATCTGCCAAAAGCATACCACATGACCACAGCAGGATGAAGAGATAGCAAGTAGACTGGTTCTCTGATCACTCTGACAAGAAGAGGACTTGAGATGGCCCACAAATGCTCTGGAAACTGCTCCTCATAAAGAGACCACAAAATAATGGTGTCTGGAGGGTTTAGAGTTCTGGGAAGGAGGAAATCACTATCTTTAAAATTTCTCAATAGAATGTGACCACCATTTAGAACTTTCTCCCATGTGTTCTTTTTTATTTATAGGAAATTCATTTTTATAAGCATGCTATGTTTTAAGACAAATAATTATTTGATGCTGTATTGCTGTTACAGCCTCCTAATTTAACCACTCAATTTTGCTTTAACTAGAGAGCATGGGGGGGACGACGACATAAATTAAAAATCCATCTGATTGATTATATTTATATTAAATAAAATAGATAGCAGCCGTTTCTAGAATTCTGTAAGATTATAGAATTCATTCTTGCCTGGAAAATAGCATAAAGTTCAGTGGAAAAATAGACATTTATAGCAATGTTTGAACACTGCATATATACAATCAAAATGAAGAAAACTGTAATTAATGCATCTTTGAATGATCTTAGCTATTTCAACCTTTCTAAAAATTCTAAATGATCATTGGGAAATCCAAAAATGGGAGTGGAAAGTTAGATGTTTTAATAGGCTTGACTAGTAAAACCCACATGATTGTGCATTGCACATGCATATAAATGGAAGCATTTGTACATTGCAGCACCCTTTGGTGGGGAGTGGGGCTGCATAATTCATGCTGTTCATAGAGACACTATTTGTGTGAGCTCCCCCAGAGATGGTAGTGATTGTGATGAAAAAGCAGGATATGAGGAAGCCACTGGAGCAGAACACAAGCTCCTCTCTATCCAGCTATTAAATCTGCTGTCTTGTTCACCGAGTCTAAAAAATGTTCAGGCAATGGCCAAAAAAGTTGTAGTGGATTATTCACTTATTAGTGTCAATGAATGGCATTGGTGGACATTAGCCAAGTCTCACACTTCAGAAAAGGTCCATTGCTGACTTGCCTCAAACCCAAATTATTATTTTTCCCTTTTCTTTTTAGTTGCTGAAACTTGACCACAAGTAGGTAAGAACCTGGAGAAAGGGCTCATCTTTGCTTGTCTTGCATTTTGGACAGACTTGCTGGTTAAGCCCCACAGGAAAATACAAGCTAACAACTGTGACTGTGACAAAGATTTCAGCCCATGGAGAAGTAAATCTTCACCGGAGCCTACCTCCAATTTACATCAGTTGTTCAAGTGCAGAGTGTCATTGGAAGATCATAATTATAGATATGTAATCTGTCTTTCCTTTTCTTAGAAATCTCTTAATACTATATATAGATATCAGGCTGGTCCAAATGTATGACACTACAATAAAAAGTCAACATGTGAAGTATCAGCAGAGGTTGTTACTGAAGAAGTCAATATGATGGAATTGCAACTGATTAACTTAACCTTGCATTATCTGCCAATGTATAAATGGGCATTTCAAGCAAATAAGTGCTGTTGGCATAATACCTAGAAATATCCTTTTGCCAACCTTATAATGAATCATTGATGAGCAAAAAGCAGGATTTGACTTTTTAACAATTTGGGCAAACCCCCACCCCCCTTTCCATCATTGATTCTGTCTTCCAGCCTAATCTTCCAGCCTCCATCAAATGTCTCATGAAATCAAGACACATTACATAGTCTTTCAGTCTACTGCATTAGCTACATTATTAAAGAATGGATATGCTTCTCTCTAGGTGTTTACAAATTGATTTGTAATTTGTTCTAACTCCTTGAAGGGTGCTGACAAATAGCTACCTAGTCTTTAATGCTCTGAGTTTATCTGATTCACAATATTGAAATATAATTCTGTTTTCCTCTTTCCAATCCCCAGGGCTCTAAAACGTTCCCAGAGGATTTGAAGGTTTTTTTTAAAAAAATCAAACTTCATTTGGTTAAATCTTTTCAATTTAAAAAAGCAATTATGGTCTCCCATTCCAGCTATTCTATTCCTATTCAGATGGGTACCCCTGCTTAGATGTTTATTAATATTACCTATGCTCACCATCAAGTCTCAGTTTATGTTCTCCAAAGAAGAAAATAGTCACAAAGTGCAGAGCTTCTTTATTAAAGATCAAAATATCCTTCTTTATGCAAGCCCTGGATATTTGGAGAAGAATTTGCACAAGCCTGCCTAATGGTAGTATTATCTTTCATGTTGTTTGTTGTAATGGTTTCTGATTAGTTTTTAAAGCACTATGTTTTCATGATTTTTAATTGGGTGGGGATACACTAAGTGAGAGTCAGTTTTGTCTAGTGCTTAAGATGTTGGCCTAGGAACCAGGAGACCATGAGTTCTAGTCTTACCTAGGGCATGAAAAAGCAGCTGGATGACTTTGGGCCAGTCACTCTCTCTCTCTCTCTGCCCAACTCATCTCACAGGGCCATTGTAGGGAAAATATTATGAGGAAGCATTAGATACGTTCACTGTCTTGAGTTAAGGGGGGGGATAGAAAAAAAGCAAATACATAAATAAAAATGCACTACTTGGACTTTTATTTTTTTTAAAGTATATTGTCCAATTTGTAAGTTAAATAGAAAAACATCTCAAAAATAGAGTAAACGCACAATCTATACAAATTTACCTAAAAGTAAATTTTCTTGATTTTAATAAGTCAAGAATAAATAGAATAGATTTGAATAGATTTGTAGAAGATTGCTGTACATTGTTCCATTTAAACCAGTGAACATTTTATTCAGCATTTTCCTTACATAAACCAGCTTTTTTCCACAGCAGATGTCATACCAGGTTCCATTTAGCACAGTTCTACCAGACAGATTTTCACACTGACTGACTACTAATAACTGACATATAAAAGAGACTATTGCTAAACTATTACCAGCTTTTTGGCCTCTTAAATAAGAAAAAAGACAGATGTATTTGAAGTTGCTTTTAACAAACAGTAAAATAAAAGGAAATTGTTAGTCTGGGAGACAAGTTTAATCTGAATGTGAATCCATAGGTTTTCTTTTTGACTCCAACAATTATCAGGAATAAATAATTAGGACTGTTCATGCTCCCATGGGGAATGGCTGAGAAAAAAAAAAACTTTTACTCCAATTAATTTTGTTTTACTGCAACTGCACATGAATGAGGGAGCCTGTTCTCCAGCCTCTGTAGAGGCATAAATGTCTCCATTACTTAGCTTGTAAAAATGGGACAAAATTTAGCTCTTGCCATTGGAATTTCCACCATTGGAAAGAAACCTCATGTTTGTAGACTTATATTTGATATTATCCTGCTTTTAGGTCTCCAATCTCAAAACTATTAAGACAAAGATAGAGCAGAATAAATATTCCCTCATTTATTTACATAATAGGAAAAGAAGGACGTTCCCCTCAGCCATTAACTGCCAATTGATTGGTCTCATAATAGTGAAGAAAAACAGGAGAAGTTCTTAACAATGAAAGAATAAGGAGATGTGGTTGTGTTCAAAAGGTATTGCTTTCTTAATAATGCTAAACATAAATGCTTCCCCCACACCAGTTACATTTCCCTTTGCCTAAACTCCATCCAGTTTTGTTTTCCCTTTGGCTTTTCTTCCTTTCTTTCTTACAGCAGCTACAACTGTCCCTCAGTCCAGCTTCTCCCTGCTTTTCTTCAGGGGTATTAAAAAAAATCAAAATGGCAGTTGTGGTGGCTTTGCCCCTTCCACACACATATCAAAGGGGTTGTTTCAAGCATACAGTCAAAACCATCATCCTAAATTTTTGACCCTTCCTGTAGACATCCCAGCTGAAGGGACCTCTGTAGACAACTCAGCTGCCTCATATATCCATGTTTGCTATTTAGGGAATGCTGTTTGCCTGAATCACATGTGATTTCAACACTTTTGCACTTTCTGATTACTTGAGTGTGACTCATTTTCACCATGGGCAAAGAACCCAAATGCATGATTTTTTACCCTTTTTTAGCATTTTGCCATGTCTTTGATCCACAACTATTTCTTTGAAACTTTAATTACTCCAAAAAATGAGATGACAAATGCAACTTACATAGCATCATTGGCTAATGTACCTCTTTGGAATATTCTTAATTAGTACTGATATTGCTAGCTGACAAGATTTTTCAAGAGTGGGTTGTAAGGACTACTGAGATAATGCCAGTACTAAATAAGTGCTAATTATGCCTCAATTTGTTTTAGCACTCTGATCATGCAATGTTTCCATATTTTTGTTTTTGCAATATGAAATTCTGTTAATATTTGTTTATGTAATAATACTGCTTATGTTTCTACATACGTTTATGTTCTCTAAAAACTACCGTATTTCATGATAGTCTCTTATGCATCACTTCCAGCAAAAATAATTAGTGTTACAGAACAAATTAGAACAAGACTTTAAAAATGTTTTAAAATGCTTTTTTAATATTAGTTTTAATAAAACTTTTCAGCTCATTAGCAATTTGTTTGATCTAACATGAATAACGCATATTTGTATCCTTTTGTTTTCAATGCAAATACTGCAGACAAACGACCAGTTTTCTGATTCATATAGTCCTCATGTAACAACACTATATTCTTGAGACTGAATTTAAAGAAGCAGATTTAATTTTAAAAGCAAATTTAATCAAAATGGCTTTGCTGTTATCAATACAAATTCTATCATTCTTGTTCCAAAGGATACAAATTACAATAATGAACAAACTTTGTTTTTCTCTTAGGGTAACTTCATAAGGACAGTAACATTGGAAACTGAATCTGAGGCAAAATGTAATAAAGCCACCTGTACTTTGAAAATATACTGGTTGCTCAAGGCACCACTTTTTTTTTTTGAAGAGTAGAATGAACAATCAAAATATTTAAAGCTGACTTTAAAATAAAACTTATATAATAAACCTTGATTATGCTAACACCTTCCTGAATGCCTCCAGAACAATTTTCAGCTGCTTCTAAAAGATAATCAGAGAAAGAACTAACCTATTTTTTTTACTAGGTGACCATTCCAGAGGGTCAGCACTGCTTTTGAAAAGCAGACTCTCCAAACCTTCCCCTCCCCTCCAAAAAAGTGGGGAACAACGTGCTGCTTTTCCCAGCAATTATTCAGCTTGAATAAAAATAGTCACACCAGTAGTTTCTCTAGATCTGTCTTCTGAGTTTTGGAGACTTGCTGGTTCTATCTACCAGAAGCTTCTGAGTTGTAACTGGCCATGTCTGAGAACCCATTCAGCCTTCATTTGCATCAAGCCATTCTAATCAATGTAAATCTTGCTTTCCTGCTTTTAGTGGATTATGAAAGCATCACTTGAAAGTATATATTTGCTGGTTGATAAAACACACACACCCCCCCCCCCCACTTTGTCAGGCACACTGGAAAGGCAATTAAGACAACAATATGGGATCTTGCTAGCAGTGATGTGAGCATCCTTCAGGAATGCTATTGTGGCTTGTTACCCCATTGCAATTTGCAAAATGTTTTCAAAAAGGTCACATTACCATGTACATTAAATAGCATATTGCAGTCACCTAAACAAAAATAAGAACCAATACTCAATATTGCAATCATTTATTAAAGTGATTGGTTTGAAATCCTGAGGCTTAGAATGACAGTAAAATTGATGCAAAATGTTCCACAGAGATCTGCAATGTTGGCAACATGGTAGAAAAATCTGAGATCAGGACACAGCTGCTTTAGTCCTCAGCAATTTAAGAACTGAAGAACATACAGACTTATTATCATTTTTTAAAGGGGGAGAAAAGGAAGAATATAAAGATTATGGGGAGACGAGAATATTATGCAGCTTCAAGTAATTTCCCTGAGTCTGAATCTAGCCTAGGAGTTTGGGATTCAGGCATTGCACTTTCATGGCCAGCAAAACTATTTAAAAACTTTTTTAAAAATTATCTAAGAAAGGTTAAGATTAAATCCTTTGTGCAAAGAGCAGGAATGGCGATACTTCTATATTCACTTTCGCCAGTTCAGCCAAGTTTATTATTTTCTGTAATCCACACGTTTGCTGTACAGTGTTTGTTATATACTGATAGCTTTCAAAATGTTCCATTCCCCTAAACTTCTTACATGAAAACTCTTACATGGATTCATCTTGTTTTCACTCCACATAAGATATATGTGAACTATTGTGTTGGGTTATTTGAGAAAAAGACCCTTTGTTGTTCCAGTTTATAAATACTGTGCTGTTGTTTGTATAAGAAACCATCAGAAATGTGTTTACCATTGTTTAATGAACTTACACACTTAAACTAAGAGGCTGAAGCAATTGTGGCTAAGTAAGGAAAATGAATTTTGAAATAGGGAAAAACATGAAGGTAAAGACATCCCAGGCTACAGCAGAGTTACAAACAGCGCCGTAGTTAATTTAAAGCAAGCCATTCAAGTCTAGCAATAGAACTCAATTGGATATGTCACTGGAATTTGAGTGTGTCTTCATAAAGCATCTATTATAATTTAAAAAAAAAAAGAAGTGCTATGTTTATGGAAATGTTGAATAGAATAGAATAGAATAGAATAGAATAGAATAGAATAGAATAGAATAGAATAGAATTCTTTATTGGCCAAGT
>JANHFM010006256.1:152998-163670 GCA_032468115.1 Grayia smithii | reverse complement strand
GGTCAAACACAGTTGCTTTTACATTGTGTGTGAGTCAGTTGTGTTGTGTTGTGTTGTGTGTGTGTGTGTGTGTGTGTGTGTGTGTAAAGTGTGAAAGTTGGTTTTTGAGCTTTTTTGTAGGTTAAAAAAGTGTTGCCGACTTGGCCACACCCACCCAATCACCTGACCAAGCCACACCCACCAATTAAACCACGCCAACAGAACCAGTAGCGAAAATTTTTAGATTGCACCCCTGGATTGCTTCCCTTAATTTGATGGAATTATTAATCTTAATAGGGTAGGGTTTTGGAAGGCACACTTTAGTTTATGGGTTTGCTGAATAGAGATGTTCCACAAAGCTCAGATGGCAATTAAACTGGGACATTATCAGGATATCAGTTATTATTCCTTTATAGTCATAAAGCCAGATACCACTTATTATTCCTTTATTGTCATTAGGACTAAACTACTTTGGCAAATTATTCCAATAAACCAGTGGTGGGTTGCTCCCAGTTCGGTCCGGTTCGCATGAATAGGTAGCGATGATGCCGTGACGTCACTGAACCGGTTCTCCGCGTCCTGGACCTGGGCCCACCCACGTGCCCAAACTTACCTTTTTTTTCTGAAAACCCCGAAATTAGCGTTCTGTGCATGCGCAGAGCATTTTTCGGTGATTTTTTCCGAAAAAAAGTTTCTGCGCATGCGCGGTAGTGCACTTTAGGTGCGCGCGCAGGTGAAGCGAGCACACACATGCAAATTGCGTGCACACGCATGCACGAAGAGAAACGGTAGTAAAGGTAGGTAGAACCCATCCCTGCAATAAACTCATCATCCCAAAATGAAGGAAGGACTTTGCCATGACCCAGATTGAATATTATTTTGTCAAACCGATTTAAAGATGTATTCCATAGTCCCTCACACCTGTCAATGTGGTGCAGAGAAACTACTGGCAGTGACCAATGTTTTATTAGAGGGATTTATGGTTTAAAGTCTATAAGACTAAAGAGAGCACATGCAGTATCAAATTATTCTTTGAAAAGGATGATGGTGTATACATAGGATGGTAATCTCTAATTAGACTGTTTATTCTAATTTAAATAAACTCAGTGTGTGTTCTTATTTTACCTAATAATCATAATAAATACCCTGTATTTTTCGAAGTATAAGACTCACAGGAGTATAAGACGCACCTAGATTTTAGAGGTTGAAAACAAGGAAAAAAGTATTCCTTGTCAAGACCTCTGGGTTAAGGCAAGGGTCTTCAAATCTGACAGCTTTAAGACTTGTGGAATTCAAGTCCCAGATTTCTGGAACTTGAAGTCCACAAGTCTTAAAGCTGTTAAGTTTGAAGACCTCTGGGTTAGGGCAATGGTCTTCAAACTTAACAGCAGCACTGCCTGAGGAGCTGCCTGCCAAGCCGCTGCCCCCATTGCCGCCATTGCTGCTCACCTACTGCCACCGCCTGAGGAGCCACATGCTGAGCCGCCCCCCCGTCGCTACCATTGCTGCTCACCTGCCTCTGCCTGAGGAGCCATCTGCTAAGCCACCCCCATTGCTGCTGTCGCCACTCACCTTCCGCCACAGCCTGACGAGTTGCATGCCAAGCCTCCCCTCCCTTGTTGTCATCACTGCTCACCTGCCGCCACCGCCTGAGCCGCCTGCTGAGCTACCCCCCATCACCGCCATCGCCGCTCACCTGTCCTCTTGCTGGCGGAGCCCATCTTAGTTCATGAGAGGGGAAGTGAAGGCACATCGCCTCCATTGCCACCGTGGCTGCTGCTGCTGAAAGAGGATGAGAACGAATGAGCTAGCACGCCCTGGCTTCTCCCCGGCTGTGCATCTCCACCAGGCTCCACAAAAGTTTCAGCAGCTCGATGCAGGTGCAGAGACCACAATAGCTGTGCACCAGAGCCCAGAAGAGCACTGCCTTGATCCTCACCATGAGCCTCACGGAGGTGCACAGTCAGGGGAGAAGCTGGGGTGCGCTAGCTTGTTTGTTCTTGTCCTCTTCCAGCAGCAGCAGCTGCAGCGGCGATGGGGGCAATGTGCCTTCACTCCCCCTCCCGTGAACTCAAGATGGGCTCCACCAGCGAGAGGACAGCATGGAGAAAACCAAAATCAACAGCAGCCTCGCGACAGCGACAGAATGGAGGTGCTCAGCAGATCATGCAAACCGGCAGGGAAAGGGGGTCCGGGGAAAAGACACCGAAGGACTTAATGAGCAAGCCTCTGGGGAAAACGCTCGGGTTGCGCTGCTGTGGTCACCTTGATGAATCGGGTGCGAGGCAAGCACCCAATCCCCAGAAACACGAAAAAACTCTTCAGACGTGCCGATCGCCTCTCCGCTCTCATTCCATGGTATGCCCACAGAAAGCGCCAATCTGCGTCGGCTCCTCAGGCGGCAGTGGCAGGTGAGTGGCGATGGCGGCAATGGGGGAACAGCTCAGCAGGTGGCTCCTCAGGCAACGGTGGCAGTTGAGCGGGGATGGCAGCAATGGAGGGGCGGCTCGGCAGGCGGCTCCTCAGGTGGCAGCGGCAGATGAGCAGCGATGGCGGCAATGGGGGGAGGCTTGGCAGGAGGCTCCTCAGGCAGCAGCAGGTAAGTGGCGACAGCAGCGCTGGGGGGGAGGCTTGGCAGGTGGCTCATCAGGTGGCGGTGGCAGGTAAGCAGCGACGGCTGTGATGGGGGGGCTGGCTCAGCAGGCAGCTCCTCAGGCAACATTTGGAGTATAAGATACACCCAGTTTTTCACCCTCTTTTTGGGGGTAAAAAGGTGCATCTTATACTCCAAAAAATACGGTAATCATAATAAACAATGATGAGTCAGGTGTTAGTTAAACTTGGATTTAAAAAGAAGTGATAGTTGCAAGGTATACAAAATATGGTAAGCCAAAACTAAATAACCCATTTTATGACTTAGCAGAAAAGGAACCCAATATACATGATGATTCTTAAACTTCCCAGTTTTAAAAAACCAGGTTCTTAAATCGTATATACTGAGCATATCTAGCATTGAACATAAAACCGATATTCTGTTATTCATAGCTAATATTTATTACGCAATGGTTTTTCAGGAAAAGAAGGCTATTTTTATTTTTTAAATTCTGATTTGCATCCCATTCAGAGCAAACTCCACCCACAGCAGCCATCTGTCAGTACACTTCAAGGGCTTGTTTTTTTTGAATCAAGCTGTCACTGGAAAAGTTCAATTCCTCTCATCTTTTGGATCTTTTAATTTTTATTTTAGGTACTTTCATTCTGAAATAAATTAGGCAGTTTGTAGATTATCTATTCTAGAACAACATTTTGATAGTAGCAAAATGAAGGAGAATATGGTGAGCTATATGCAGATACAGAAACAGATCCAGTTTTAAAAAATGAATACTAGGAAATGACCACTGTTTATGTGATAATACTGGCCAGCCATTTTTAACATCTGAAGCCAATCATGAAATTTTTTTGCCACTTCTTTGCCATTGGAACCAGAGGAATGCACAGTTACATTAAATTCTCCTCATGGCTTAACAGGTATTTAGAGTCCACAGACTGATTAGAGAATCTTTTTGTATATATGCCTTGGGAACAACTCCTGGTAACTGCTTAGACCAGTGGTTCTCAACCTGTGGGTCGGGACCCTTTGGGGGTTGAATGACCTTTTCACAGGGGTCGCCTAAGACCATCAGAAAACACATATTTCCGATGGTTTTAGGAACCGAGACAGCGCTGTTCTATCAATATAGGCTCAATATAAGGAGCTGCGGGCTGGTGCGACACAATTGAAAGCGAACTGAAGAGGAGGAGGCGGCAGGGGGAGGAGGTGAAGGCATCAGGTGGCGGCAGTGGCAGCAGAAGCAGCAGTGGGGACTCCTGAGGAAACAGCCAAGTCCACCACCCTTTTGCCTGCCTCCTTGCCTCCCTCCCCACCATGGAGACAGACCAGGGAGCAGCAGTGCCGAGAAAAGGGAGCTGTGACCAATATCTGCGTGTGCTGCGTGGGAAAGGAGGGGGAACTACCGAAGACTGAAAGGCATCCAGTGGGGGTCACCACAACATGAGGAACTGTATTAAAAGGTCATGGCATCAGGAAGGTTGAGAACCACTGGCTTAGACAATGTGGATTTCTTGGCAATATTTTTGGAAGTCATTTGCTATTGCCCTCTTCCTAGTGCTGAGACAGGGGACTTAATGCCTAAATCAAGAATTCATGACTAGAATTCATGGTTTTCTGGTTCCTAGTCTAGTGCTTTCAACCACTAAATCAAACTATATTCAAAATTTAATATAATCCCTAAAATAGGCTCATTGTAGTTTTAGAAGACCTTCCCTAAAACAACACTCCCAGTCCCACCTTGTATTATCACCCTGAGCACTTTCTAAATGTTAAGTGCAACCTCAGCTACCAAAATCTGCCTTAAAATGAATTATAAAAGTAATTGTGCTCTTTTGAGACATGCTGACTGAGCTGGGAGTAGGAAGAATTGGTGATGGTAAAAGAAGCTACTGGGGGACTTTTTGTTCTCATGATATTTTCCTATTGAGCCTAAAAAGTTCCATCTCATTTGCAATACAGGCAGTCTTATTCTAAATTATGGTGACACTGAACAAAGAGAGTTATGACCCCTGTCCAAAATTATGGACACTGCACTGAGTCCAAAATCAGATGGACAAAATGCAGGTCGTTGGCAATCCATCTGCCCTTATGGATGCTGCAAGGACTTCCTGCCTATACTTTCCTTATACTGCCCCACTAGGTGCCCTATAGACCTTGGGCCTGCTTCCCGTCCTGTCCTCCTCAAGCCAGTCATGGATTGCTTTTCTACTTTGCTCCTATATCCATCCATCCATCCATACCTGGAAGGGACCTTGGAAGTTTTCTAGTCCAACTCCTGTTCAAGCAGGAGACCCTATACCATTTCAGACAAGTGGCTGTCAAGTCTCTTTTATAAAACCTCCAGTGATGAAGCACCCACAACCTCCGAAGACAAGCTGTTCCACTGGTTAATTTTTCCTCAGTTAGAAAGTTTCTTCTTAATTCCAGGTTGCTTCTCTCATTTATTAGTTTCCATCCATTGTTTCTTGTCTTGCCCTTTGGTGCTTTGGAAAATAAGTTGACCCCCTCTTCTTTGTGGCAGCTCCTCAAAAATTGGAACACTGCTATCATGTAACCCCAGTCCTTTTTTTCTCTAGACTAGCCAAACCCAAATCCTGCAACCGTTCTGTACATGTTTTAGTCTCCATGTCTTAATCATCTTATCTGCTGTTCTCTGCACTTTTTTTAAAGTCTCAACATCTTTTTTTGTAATATGGTGACCAAAACTGAATGCAGTATTCTAGGCGTGGTCTTACTAAAGTTTTATAAAGCAGTACTAATACTTTTGATCAATATTTTTCTAGGATCAAGTAAAGCCCTACCATTCAAAATTATCAAAAACTATATATCATTTTTTTAATGTTAAGATAAGGCATTCAGGATGCAGCCTGCTGCATTTGTAGGTGTCCCAAAATAATATCCAATGCATAATAAATCTGAATTCTCTTTAAACTACTGACTCATAGACATACTGGGAACCTTAATTTTCTTTTCTAGCTGTCCCTGTTAGAATAGGTAACAATTCAGATGGCTTGAATTTGAATTCCAGATTTTTATGACTTTTTTCCTTTATATAATATGTACCAATGTACACTATGACTCATTCAGTCTTAGCATTTTCTATCTAGCTAAGTAGATGATGTATATAGTTTTTACTACAAGCAGCCAGTTCACCATGTGGTCTATATTCCAAACTCAGCTGTTTACATCCATAATAATTATGATGACTAGTTCATGATGACTAGTCCCCGAGAACATATCTGCTTACCCTCAAACAAGTAAATAACTTCTAAGAAATATTTTCCATTTTATGCAGAGTTGAAAGCTTCTTTTTCTGACATCATTATTTTCTGGAAATGGTATGCTTCTTTCATGTTACTGAAAGTCTGATCTATTAGTTTCTCAAGTTCAACTAGCATAGCACACAAAAGAAATTTTGAGCAACCATCTACCATTTCTGATGTAAAGCAGATGCAGAGATATGTACATATGATGCTTTATATAATCATTGGATAGGCTCCAAATCCTTACTTGAGCTTTTATCTATCATATTAATCATTTACTATTAGAAACAGAAGTTTCAACTTAACTACCCTCTCACTATTACTAAACTTGCTTGGCTGATTTTATTATACTGGAACTTTTACACTTCTTTTGAGATGATTTCTCAGCTGAATTCCAACATAATATTGCCCTACATCCTGAATTGTCCCGCAAACCTTTCAGCTACAATAACGCTCCTTTTTTGCTTGCTCCTGTTCATTCCCTGTAGACTGTGAGTTTTCTGGATGTGGAACTATGTATGGATCCATATCATTGCTGGCCTTTCTCTATAGATTTGGTGACTCATGTACAGCAGCAGAAATGTCTCCAACCCATTCCAGCATACTGCAGTAGCCAGTAAACAGAAGCATAAACCACTGTACCAAAGAAACAAAAATATTCTAAAAAATACCCAAAACACCAGAGAAAATATGTAAAATTCACAAGCCCGCCTTAGCCTCTTCTCATATTGTATTTCTATGTAAAGCTCTCTATTGGCTATCATATTTTGACATACATTCAAGCACAAATTAAATACCAAGGGCAAAAATATACTAAAGTCAAAAAGGAACAATATTATTCTGAACTTAAGCATCTTTTGAAGAAACTTCACATAGTTTGTTTCTTTGAAAATAGTCAAAGAAATTATGGAAAATAGTCTGGGAAAATGCATCTGTTGACTATTAGGAAAGAATAGGAAGATAAGAAAAACCTAGTTAAACACAGCAAGTCTCCAGCTGCAATTCATTTATTATGCATATTATTTTTAAAATTCCTGGGGCTACCAGACTGTATCCAGAACTCTCTCTGAAGGAGGGAAGCAAAAGAAGACCCGATACTTTTCTTAGTTCTGTTTTTACTAATTATATCTGAAAAATCCATTTTATTTTTCCGTATTCACTGCTCAACAAACTTATCAGTTGACTTTCTGAAGAAAATATTTATTGGACATAATGTACAATGTAAATTAGTTAAAAACACCTAAGATACTCTAAATAATAATATATTTAATATATTAAAAAGTCTGGATCCCTCCTGGATCCAGACAAGTGGCTTCTGCAGAAACATCTGTCCATATAATGCCTGGCCATACTCTTGTGAGATTTTGTGCAGGATGGGTTTGGCATTTTTGTGAAGGTATACTAGACCTGTGATGTCAAGAGATTTATTTAAACTAGGTAAGAGTCAGGATTTGATGGCTATGTGTGACTAGTTCCTCACGCTGGGTGCTTTATAGGATTTTCACATCTTGGGCAGGGGTGGGTTCTACTTACCTTTACTACTGGTTCTCTTCATGCATGCACTTTGCGCGTGATCGGCGCACATGCCAAACGCACACTCCATGCATCGCATTTACTATTCTACTTGAAAAAAAACTTGAAACAAGCACTCTGCGCATGCACACAGCAGAAAACCGTAAGAACGGGCATGCGGGTAGGCCCAGCTCCCAGCCGCAAAGAACCGGTTCGGTGACGTCACACCATCACTGCTACCGGATCACGTGAACCAGGCCGAACTGGGGGCAACCCACCACTGATCTTGGGGTATTAGGTGACTGTGGCTATATTTTATTTTTTTTTAAATTCCCTTTTATTATTTACACATGGAGGTTCATTAAAACTTGTTCTGACTGGTCAATCCTCTCAAGATTTTTTACCATGCAACTGCAATTCCCTTTGCCATCCTACAGGGGATGCTGTTTGAATGTTGATGACACTAGCTGTGTTGGTGATGACTGCCATCATTCTACAAGGCATGGGCTGCTTACAATATTGTGTTCTTCATGGCTTCCCAAGTGCTGCCAGCCACACAAGCAGAACTAGACTGCTTAGTCTCACACTGTTACTCCCTTACAGGACTAGTTAAGAGAAGACCTTGCTCTTTGTTAGTCTGATTGTTCCAAATGTGCTCTTTACTTTTTTGTGCCTTTTATCTGTCAAAATCTGTCTTTCTCAATGTATTGAGGCAGGGGCATCTGCATGAGTGCCAGTGATGTCAAACTGACAGGTAAAGGTAGAAGTTCCCCTTGCACATATGTACTAGTCGTTCCCAACTCTAGGGTGCAATGCTCATGTCTGTTTCAAAATTGAAGAGCCAGCACTGTCCGAAGATGCCTCTGTGGTCATGTGGCTGACATGACTTAATGCCAAATGTGCATGGAATGCTGTTACCTTCCCACCAAAGGTGGTCCCTATTTTTGTACTTGCATTTTTTTACGTGCTTTCGAATTGCTAGGTTGGCAGAAGCTGGGACAAGTAATGGGAGTTCACCCCATTAATGCAGCACTAGGGATTCAAACCACTGAACTGCCGACTTTTTGATTGACAAACTCAACGTCTTAGCCACTGAGGCACTGAGTCCCTTAAACTGACAGGTACAACTAGGCAATTGAAGCCCTTCCTTTTTTAATGTAGGTTGCATGCATCACATACATGCAAAAAGGGGTTGGACTTTTATTTCTCAGCCATGACCATTGTTTGATGCTCCTGTCATGCTTTCCTTTCCCTCTCCTCCCATTGTAGAGTTCCTGGATTCAGTCCTCTTTCAGAAGATTGCAAAATCCATGTTTGAAAACAGCATAACTCACCAGTTGCAAGCAAGGAGCAGGGGCTGCACCAAGCAGAACAATCAAGAGAACTCTCTCCTAATACCACACCTTTTTTCCATGCCCATTAAGTTGTCAGACGGTCTATTTTTGAACCCAGGCTTAGTGGAGGAGGGGTTGAAAGGACAGCAACTTTATATTTCAACCCAACATACTCCCTTAGTGCCTCCTACCTCTTCACCAGAAACTTTTTAAGTCACTAAACCAACGCAGCATTCTACCTTACCACACCGTTTCATCCCACATTAAGCAGCATGATTGATGGTTGCAGAAAAGGAAAACAAAATAAAATCCCATTTATATAACAATACCATAGCCTAGCAATATCAAGTTAAATTAATGGGGTTTTCCATACAATTGAGTTAGAGTTTATGCATTAGCTTTCCATCTAGCAGAAAAATCTTCATTGTTATGATAATGTTATTGGAATACAGGCAGTCCTCAACTTACAATATGATTGAGTCTAAAATTTCAATTGCTAAGTAAGACTTTGTTAAGTGAATTTTGTCCCATTTTACAACCTGTTTGCCACAATTGTTAAGTGAATTACTGCAGTTATTAAGTTAGTAACATGGTTGCTTTCCTATTGATTTTCCTTGCCAGAAGGTTGCAAATGGTGTCCACATGACCCCGGGATACTGCAACTCTCATAAATATGCCAGATGTCTAAATTTTGACCAAGGGATGCTGCAACAATCATGTGACAAACAGACATAAATCATTTTTTTTCAATGCCATTGAAAACTATTGTACGTCAAGGGTTACCTGCATTATATCTTCCCCAATTAAAGCAGTTCAGTTAGAACCTGATTTGGAACTATTTTTTTCATTTTTCCGTTTGTTCATTAACAATAATCGTTGAATTACAACTGTAACATCTATAGAATTAAAATAATGAAGACATATAGAAAAATAAAAAGGAGATGGCAACAATTGAAAAAAATATGTTACCAGGCTTGCTAGATAAAAGCAAACCAGTGAATAATACCAGCTGGCCAAAACCAGGCTAAAATGGAAACACTAGTGATGGACTGACAGATGAGTGGATGGATGGATGGACACACATTATTTCAGTAGTCCAATAATCCTGTCCCATAGATCAATATATTATCATAATGAACTGTGGAAGTTAAAAGGGAGAGCTGGCTCAATTAAAACTGCCTTGTATTTGAAAAAAAAAAATACACTGTAGCAGCCCAGCAGTGATTTAGTTTATTTTTTATACTTGTTGCCATAATTTTCCTCCACCTCAATTCAATAAAAATGCAAGACACATTTTTTGATATGTTTTCATACAGTCCCTTGAGAAACTACTTGTAACCGTCATTGCTTAATTTTATTTTTCTTCTGCTTCTCCAGCTTTTGCACCATGGCAACAAAAGTAAAATTAGCAATAGAAAGGGAATTCTAGATAGCTTAAGGTAGGATAATTCACCTTTCACCCTACAGAAAAGGGATTAATGTAGATCCCTGATCAAGCAAAATATCCACAGTATATACCATAAGTTTTCTTTGCTAGTGGAATTTATGAATGTGCTGATAAAAAAAGGTTCAACCGTCCTTGCTTCATGGTGTACATTGACAAAGTTCACAGATATTTAAGGAATGGAGTTCAGACTAGCTGTTATTAAAAATGTTTTGCAATTATCAGGGTTCCTGTATTCTAGAAAAATAGCTTTATTACTTATTCTTATTTATCCAAAATTTTTACCTTTGTACAAGAAGTCCATGACATAGGTTTCTGATTGTAATACTGGGAAAACTTTTAATACGTAAAAAGTACTTAATTAGCAAGTGCCAATTGAATCAACAGTTTCCAAAGTTTAAATACATCCATTATCTTAATATTTACACCCTGGATAATTAATTAATTAATTAATTAATTAATTAAATTTATATGCCGCCCAACTCCCAGAGGACTCCGGGTGGCTCACAATAAAAAACATTAAAAAATT
>JANHFM010006256.1:122503-135829 GCA_032468115.1 Grayia smithii | reverse complement strand
ACTCAGCCTTCCATCCTTCCGAGGTGGGTAAAATGAGGACCCAGATTGTTGGGGGAAATATGCTGACTCTGTAAACCGCTTAGAGAGGGCTGTAAAAGCACTAACAAGCAGTATATAAGTCTAAGTGCTATTGCTATTGCTAAAATGGCAGGCAGTTGAGGAGGAGGAGGGGATGGCCTCACTTGGGCCATCCCCTCCTCTTGAGGGTTGTGAGGGTTGTGAAGGTTGTGAGGAGAGGGGAAATGGTACCAGTCTATATTGTACATGGAAAAAAGATGACCCAACATGTCACGGCTTGTATAGGATTACTATTAAAAGCATATGAAAATATTTTTCTTTATTAAACCTATGGATTCAGCACATTAATCTTTTAATGTGTAACAAAATGCAATGTAGTTGGAAACAACTTTTAAAAAATTAACATTTCAATTAATTCGGCTAACAAGTTAATAATCTGTTGTTATTTTCTAAATTACTCATGCCCTGGTAAGTAACAAGGCAAAGCAATTGGGGATTGTTTGAAATGTCAAATGGCTCCATTTAATTTATGTATGTATTTGATCTTTCATGTTTGAATACCCAGAGGATATGGTACATGTGCAGAGGGATGTTTACTCCATCCACTGAATGTTAGGTATTTTACATTTTCATACATGAGCTGTTACTCTAATTCAGATTCTTCAAAGTGATCCAAAGTAGGTTGATTAAAATTGTACAATGGAAACTTACATAGGAGATTGCCAAAAGACAAATAATTAATTCAACTTCTTACATAATTTAATCTTTTCAAATATTCAGAGTGTAGTTCTTAAGAATTTGGCTCATAAATTAATTTCTTTTTTCTTGTTATCTTACAGGCTCTGAGATAAATATAAAAAATGATGGAAAAAGAAATACATGGCTTTATTAAGCCAGCAGATCTTGTTGCCAGAAATATATGCCAGTGGGCAATTTACCTTCTGTTCCTTGGACTCAAATATTTATCATTTCCCTCTACCAAGGCTTCAGATGTAATGGGATTACTTTCTCCTAAGCAATGTTAAATGGGCTATCAAGCATATATTGTAATCATTCCCTCATATACTTCATTTATGTGTATCAAAACATAATACGCTTTGAACACAATTTGTAAATCCTAGAGATTCACACCAGACCAATATGTACTTCTTCCTTGCTGGTTTCATAATTTCAGTTTCCCTGTTAGATACTTCTGGGATCAAATAAGAAATATTCAGAGTCCTTTACTGTTATTAAGAGAGAAAACCTCATTTCATATGATGACCAAACATGCCTGCATAAGGCATGGCCTGTATAATGAGGGAATGATTTATTGAACATAAGTCATAATCTATACTAAGATATACTAAAATATAAATCATCACACTAGAGGTGGTTGATGAATTAAGAGGCTATTCCACCTCTCTCCCCCACACATCTGCTCCCTCCTTCCCCATTTTTTGACTATAATTCTATTTTTCATGGTGATTTCCATTTTTGCTGTTTTAGAAATATTTAACTTTTATGCTTTTAATGCTATGAGCCACCCAGAGCTGCTTCGAAATAGATGAGCAGCAAATAAATTTAATAAGTAAATTGTAAAAATAAGTTCTTTTACAACCACAATGGCTCCACTGACATCCCAAATGAATCCCAGAGCTTATAAATTATTCTGATTTTAGCTTAATATGTAAAGCAATCCATTGAATACACAATTTTCCCTAAACCATTTGGAATCAAATCTCTAAAGGTGGCATACCTTAATGGGCACCTGCCTCTATATTAAGATTTAAGTAAGGAAAACTAAGCCAATCAAAAAAATAAGGTACCAGTTAGCTTCTCAGAGTAATCCCTCCACACCCTTCCCAATTTTGAGGAATTGAGGAAGAAACAGCAGGGAGAAAAAAATTTGGTCCCTAGGATGCTTCCTGCCTTTTTCTTTTTAAAATATAACTTCATTTGTCACCATTCCTGAACCAGGAACTGGAACGTTTCAATTGTCCTTTTAAAGGCAATTTCTGTTGGAGCTCAGAACTTAAGAAAAAAAAACTGGGTCTGTCTGACACTGATCTTCAAAAGCATGATGTGACTAAAAATAAATAACACACACCAAGAAGCCGTCACATGCAGTGTGGCAAGCAGCACCAGAGCTGCATGGTTCTGGGGCTGCTTGCCACCTCACAAGGCAGGGTACATCATCATCATTGTCATCGCTGGTTCTTCTTGTGCGAAGCGCGGAGGACAGCAAACGTCTTCCAATGAATCCTAAGGCAGGGTGTGGGGCAGTCAAAAAGTCAGAGATGGGGGGCGAAATAGGCTGGTGGAGGGAGTTGAAGGCAACCCTTTATCTTACCAAGGCTTGGAATTGGGAGGGACCAAGTCTAGAATGGCTTGAACTGAGGTAGGTTTTTCGGTTAAACAACTGTGGAATTCAACAGCAAGTACCGGGATTGCCATCGCTAGGCAATGTGGTCATGTGACATTACACTTTATGACCGCATCGCTTAGCAGTGGGAATTCTGGTCCCAGTTATCATCATAATTTGAGGGGGCGGTGCTCATCTCCGTTTCTAAGCCAAAGGGCCAGTGCTGTCTGATGACAATTCTGTGGTCGTGTGGCTGACATGACTAAACGCCGAAGGCACAGGGAAAGCTGTTACCTTCCTATCAAGGTGGTCCCTATTTTTCTACTTGCATTTTTACATGCTTTCGAACTGCTAGGTTGGCAGAAGCTGGGACAAGTAACAGGAGCTCACTCTGTTATGCGGCACTAGGGATTCGAACCACTGAACTGCCAACCTTTCTGATCGACAAGCTCAGCGTCTTAGCCGCTGAGCCACTGTGTCCCTTTCTAGAGATTAGGGTATAGTAATAGTTATTCTGATATTTAAGAAGGGAAGAAAATACAGTATCTATTTGATATGCAATATTATTAATAAAATATATATGAGATACCTAAAGTGAAATTTGGCAGAATAATCAAAAGTCTGTCAAAAAAAAAGAGTCAAAAAGTATTCTATAGGGGAGAGTAAGGTTAGAACACATAGAAGTAAAATAGAACTGGGAGTTGGGCTATGTTATCTGGTAAAGATATATACATGGGCATTATGCTATTCATTAATTTTAAGTACGCATTTCAGCACGTTTCAAAGGTAAAATTATAAGAGACTCAAAGTTATATGAATTAACCCTTATTTATAAGATGCACGAAACTATTACTTTTAAAATCTTGGCCAACTTTCTAAGTTTACACCCACCTAAGGAGGGGAAAATAAATATTACTCTTATTACTATATATAACCAAAGTTAACAAATTTAACCAGTAAAATTTTCATTAATCAAAGACCAGCATAAATTTAACTAAAGCAAAATTCTGTCTCCTGAAATAGCAAACAGATATTACAGTGCTACAATATTCAGATGATATAATTTTACTGCAAATGACTAATCGGGCTGAAGTCAGCTCTTTAGATTTTATATTTTTATGTAACAGTTATAGTTGAGTTATACTAGGACTACATACAATGAATTTTAAAGAAAGACCCGGAACTTAGCTTTTCACTGTTGGGCATTTTTTGGCAGGTAGAATAGCTTCAATTACCTAAGAATGATTTTTCATTTCTCTACAAATTGTGAAGCCCACTTTCTATGTACTTCCCACAGAGGAATATTGAAGCAAATACAAGCATCTTGTTCAATATTTATATAAGAGAGGCTTAATATATCTCAACTGTATTTAAATCACTCACAGCTGCACCTTTGGCACAATTCCTTATGGCATAAAATTAGGTTTGGAGAATAAAGCAGACCATAACAAGGAGCAAAGAACATCCCAAATGTAGCACATCGATTAGAAGTAAAGCAGGATTGAGAACTATGGAGTACAAAGTCTAATTTAAGGATAATTCATTATTGGCTTAATTTAAGCTTCTCCTGACTTGGTCTAACCTTGTTAATTTGAGAATAGAATATAATGAAATCAGAACAATACTAAAAGAAAGAATAACTGATATTTGACAAACAGATCATATAGTAATTACTTTAACTGTAGTAATTGGAAATAAGATAATTGGAAGAAAACCCCAGGCAGCAAGATATCTGTAAGATCTTTACACAGCAAAATATTTTAGCACATTTACCTGGGCAATATTTTTTAGCCTTTTCCCTCTGCAATTCAAGAAAGCAGATACAATATTGAAAAATACCCTACAGTATTATGAACTATTTTGACCTTGTGGAGAAAGCATAATCAAAACATAGCTCATGACTCTATATTGCTGTTTTATAAGGATTTTTGCCTACAATTTGCAAAAAATTTTGTTCCTCAGATCATTTTTGTATTAGCAATTTTACTTGCAAGACTGCAAAATTAAGTGGCAAGTTGTAAAACATTGTCTGGCTGCTTGGTGGTCCTTGTGTCCTTTAGGAAAGAATATGGTGTTGTTAATAGAATAATTATATAATTTCTAAGGGATTTTATTAGAATTTTATATTATTAATGTTGATGAAATACATGAACTTGAAACTTGGTTAGTGATCTTCATAAAATAGTGTTATTAAATGCTAGTCTTCAAGGCAATCTTTATTGACCCAGGTAAATGACTGAGGAAATGTGTTTGTCCAACCTTCTTAAAACTGTGATTAGTGAGATTATTTATGCCTATTTCAAATCTGTTTCCATGGAAACAGAAACAAAACTGGCCACCAGCTGAGTCAGCTTCTACTGCTGGTTTCCACTTATCACAATGTTGTTTGTTTCCCTAGAAACTGATTCAAAAGTGATAAAAAAATAAGTGGCAATGGTTATTTTTATAGGAATGCAGAAAATGTCTCCTAACTAGATTCAAGCCAGCTGTATTTAAGCAATTGGAGGTTCTGCATGGGCCTTTAACGGAAGCAAGATGAGGCTTCAATTTTCACTCCTTATGAAACAGTTACTGGTCAATGGAAGCAGTGGAAATGAGCAACTCCCACTTCATGCTTCTAAGTGTTTAGAGTGGCTAATTTCCAAAAGAGATTTATTAAATAAACATAAAAATTTGGTGTACTGTTTTAATAACTGGTGGAAATGATTAATGTAATATTTTTTTAAAAAAACCAGTTCTGGCTTCAGTATATTAAACACCTTCAGAAACTATCTCAAGCAATCTGATTCTATATTTTTTTAATGCACTTTTCTATGAAATTTTTTCTAATGTAAAACTGATTGAATTGCCTGGCAGACAGAATTTAAATCACATACTGTATATAAATTTGAAATATATATGAATGGTTATTTAAATTTCAATAGTTACTGACATGCATATTTGTATAAATAAATGGATTGCAGGACAAAATATGTCAATATGTCTGCAGCCCAATCTCTATGAAAAAAAAATTGTCAAGAATTTGCATTTTAAATTTTGTGTAATGTAATTCCAAATGTTTGGAGGAACTTTACGAGGTGAGCATTGAGGTAATTGAGGAATTGAGGTCCATCCAAGGTTCCATATCATGACAGAAGCCACCTATGACAGTCTCCCATTTCTAGTATTTTACCCTTACATATGGAGGTGGGCAGACATTATTTTCATGGGATTATTCATTGCCTGACCAGAACATGATTCCTTGATGTACAAAGTAAAGGTGGGGTTTTAAATCTAACAAATATTTTGGCAAGAGAGATGTTATTAAAAAAAAACAATCATATGTAAGCAGATGCTTTTCACAGCAGAGAGTTCAGACTAGGATAAATAAAAAGCATGGCTCAGGAATCACAGTTTAAGTAGAAATCTTGGACATAATAGATCATTGAGTCAACTATGGCTCTATGTAGTTATAAATTGTACAGATAGAGAATTTGAACTTTTGCGCAAAGATTAAGAAGAAAACGAGATTCAATGCAGCAGAGAAATATGTTAACATATAACATTTTTATTTAAACACTTAAATTCTTACTTTATTTAAACGAATTAAGCCTTAAAAGTACAAGCTTTAATTCAATTAATTTTGAAGATTTGGGGCTGGAATCAGATTATCTGAATCTAAAATATCTCCTTGAATGTACAGTATCTCCAAAATGTTCAAGCTAATTTTTAACAATGTTAAAATGTTTAACAATGATACTTCTTTCTTCTATATGTAATACTGTCCCTTACCAGTATATACATAGCAATTATTTATTTCTGCATTTTTTCCTTGAGTTTAGTATAACTCAAACGATCATAAAATAAAAATACAGATAACATTTATATGAAATGAAATCAAAAGCAGCATAGCAAAATGATTACTCAGAAAGCAATTAAATGCAACAGCTGTTAAAATAGGCATCACAGAAAATGCTAAAAAATACAGAAATGCAATTCTTGAAAACATTTTGGCAAAATATAAAATTTAAAATGAGTTGTGTCAAAAATTTATTTGTGTTTTAACTTTCTTTGAATAGTTTAAATTAAAATAATTTAAAAACAGATTTTTTTTCTGCCTTTTGGCTCCACAATAGAGTCCTGGCTAAAGATTAATCAAGCAACATAAATTTATACTATTAAAACAACAAGCAAAAGTAGGACACAGTAGCAATTAATAAAGATAATACCTTGACAGATATTAAATTGTATTTAATGTTATTGAAAAGTATATCACAACAGAAGAGAGAGCTAGCTCAGTTTATTATGAAAAGATGGTCCACAATCAAAGCACTACTGAATGAGAAAGATGTTCCATAATCAAAACTACTGAAAATGCAGGACACAGTTTTTATATGAATGGAGTCATTTGGTGTTCACACATCAACCATGAGCAAGATGTTTAATATGGAGGAGACTATTTCTCAGTAGACCATGTGCTTTCCATTCAGAAAAACCAGATTCCAATTCAAGAGCATCTTGTTAAAAAGGTATTTTAACAAGACTGAAAAACATAGCTTCCTAGAATCTGGGTGAGATTATGCAAGTCTGGGTAAATTATACTAGTCTAAGATAAAGACATCTTTTTAGCTTATCTTTGCTAGTAGTTCATAAGGTGTTTTGACTTGCGAAATTCAAATAGTTGCATTTGGTGATAAATTTATTGACTTGATATAAAAAAAGGTAAAAATAATAACTTCTGTTATAGTAGTTAAGGAGACTATGAGTTCTAGTCCCCACCTTAGGCACAAAAGCTAGCTGGGTGATCTTGGGCCAGTCATTCGCTTTCCAGCCCAAGCAAGTAAACAATGACAAATCACTTCTCAAAACCTTTCCACAAAAACTGCAGGAACAATTCCGGAAAGTTGCCAAGAGTCAATACTGACTCAAAAACACGAATCAATCAATCAATCAACCAACCACAGTGGAGCAAAACAGTTGAGGGCTAGAGTAAATGATGATTATGTTTGTTCCATATGAAGAAGCGAATCTGGACTCTGGCTAGAATAAGCAATATAAATAGGAAAAAAAAAGAGAGGGGTATTTCTAAAACAATAATCTGTAATTTGTAATGAGATCTCATATTAATGAGATTACATTAATAATGTACATTAATAGATATATCCTGGGAATATCAAGTTAAAGGTACCACCTTCTGAGGAGTTCTTGGTGCTCTCTGAGCTTGGTTGTTTTCTTGTAGACATTTCATTACCCAAACTAGGTAACATTGTCAATGCTAATCTGGCACTAATGGTGTTAACTAGCTCAGGTAATGAAACATCTGCAAGGAAAAACCAAACTCAGAGAACACCAAAGACTCCTCATTTCAACCTTGAGCTACAAATATTCTCCTTTATTGGTGCTATCTTCTAAAACATGCCTTCTATATTTAGCAAATGTTTTGTGTTTTATTTAGAACCTACATATGCATCAATTGCAAGTAAAACCTGCCCACACAGTCATATTAATTAGCTGGCTGACGCTTCAAAAGTGTACGTTGTAACACTGGAAGGATCCAAAGAGATACAGTAAGAAATGAAATTTGTGAAAGTTATGCAACATATCAGAAGTAATTATTTCAGTGATTTTTCCTGACCTGAAAATGTGTGTGGCTAAAATAAAAGAACAGAGATGCAGGGATAAATTGGAACACCAACCTTTCAACATTAATCACAACAACTGACTCTCCAATGTTTTCAGCCCGTTCCCTTCTACAACTGAAGTTAACACACAAGTTATATAAAAAAAGTTTTAAATGCTGATATACAGTCTTATAGTCCAATTGACTATTATATATATATATATATATATATATAAAATAAAATATAAAACATAATATATTATTATATAATGCAATAGTTTGATGGCTTAGACTTTAAAAAGAAGGAAATAGATCACACATATATCGAGAAGAAAAAAAATCTCAAGTAAAAAAGATATTTAGAGGAGCTCACAACCACCTTACTTAAAAGCGTAGAAGAACAGTCAAATTTTCAAGAATACTTGGAACTTCATCAGTGCAGGCATAGCTAAAAAGATAATTTTGTATGGTTGGAAAGAAATTACCACTCCAGACATAAAACCCTGGTATGTGTTCCCTCTCAGTATTTCAATCAGCGCTTTTCTGAAAAAATAGAAAAATGATGATTTCCGGTTGGAAAGGTTTTTTTTTTTAAAAAGAGTAATTTTTTACTTGTTCATTGTAATGCAATTTTCTTACTTTTTCTTGTTCTTTTAATAACACCTGCTCTGGCAAAGTGAATTGAAGGATGGCTAGTTTGGCAGTGGTATTTTTTTCAGGCAAGTAAAAATATAGTTTGATTTAATTTTGGGGTTCTGCTGCAATTTAAGGTTGCTGCAGGTGCTATTTGTCGTTCCCCCCGCCATAGCACTCCTGAGCATGCCCAATATGCACTGCATATATTTATACAAAAACTGCATTAAAGACTAACAGACAAGTATTTACATAAGCAATCTTCATATTCCAAAGGAAAGTTTAGCAGTTGAATCAGAAATGTTGCACAGCCCAGATGTTCTTCGATGTAGCCACTGACAAAATCTAGAGCTGTTTAGTTTTAAAAGGTTATTGAATTTTCAGGCCATACTCTTACAATTAGCTTGCTAACACATCAAGGTATTTCTAGTATTAAGAAAGGATTAAAGGAAACCAAGGTATGCTAACAGCATATGCTCTTATTTGCCAAAAGAGACATCTTGTGTGTGCAGAAGATAGTTCTAGGAACACAAACAGATATACAAATATGCATACTGTCAAAGCAAAGCAAACTGAAGAGAGAAACACTGGAAACAGGAGGATAAAACAGCAGCTGTGAGGTAGGTAATAAGTGCAGGAAAAAAATGAAAGAAGAGAGTTATTCTGATACTTTAAATACTCTTTGAATTGGCAGATATTAATAGCACCATGAATGGGTCTAAAAGCCAAATTGTTTCATATTTTCAACAACAGGAATCAGATATTTTCTGTTCCTGTATTTGATAAAGCAATCTTATCTAATCTGATATATTCCAGATGTGTTGGATTACAGCACCCATCACTTCAGTGAACATGGACAATTTGGACCCGTTTCCCACAGAAAGAAAACACTGGGAGCCACAAAACCCTTCCCATGCCTGACTATTTCTTGAGTGGCCACAAAATTAGCATATGTAGTTGAATTAACTACATAGTTTTCATCTGAAACTTTTATTTTCTTGGATTTATCCATGGTTGGCCTACCGGGGGTTGAAAAGCTCAATAAATTGTGTACCGATAGGTGTCAGACATTGGCGGTTGTGACACATATTTTGAGTGATGGAGCCGCAGCAGAGGGGTAAAAGAGCCACATGCGGCTCCAGAGCTGCAGTCAGTTTGCTGATCCCTGTATTATGTGATCTAATATTGTCCAAAACACAGTTTGGGGATTTTTTTTATGGTGAATAGAGCTACTCTTTCATTTTGTTAAAGTATCATCCATTTAATAATAAATGATATAAATCCCAGTGATTTAACTTATGATCATTCAAGACTAAATTGTTAATATGAACAGTTAGTAATGTAAAAAAATCCTTTCTTTGAATTATTTTTATTCAACTCTTACAACCACATCCATCCTTTTTTTACTCATGACAACTTTTAATTGCATCCTTCATTAACTACTTTAAATATGAATTATGTCAATATATGCTAACTCTAGGGAAGACAACTGGGAAATGCAATGGGAGAAGATACTAACTGTAACATGAGTTTGCTCACACATCTTCACATCTAGTTCTGTCACAAATAAAAATTTTCTGTCCAGACAAGAATGCTAAATCTCCTTGCATAGCAGATTACTAGTTTCCTACTTCTTTAACAAGGTTAAGCTACTTACATGCTGCCTTTCTGACATAATTTCTTTAGAGGTCCCCTAACAAGTCAGGACAAATGTTTAGAATCAATATAATATCAAATATAAAATTATTTTAAACCTCCAATAACTTCTAAAATACTAATGCCATAATGACGAACCTATGGCATGCGTGCCAGAGGTGGCACACAGAGCCCTCTCTGCTGCCATGTGCACCGTTGCCCTAGGTCAGATCTCCGTGGCGTTTCTTTCATGAGCTTCTGTTTCCCTACAAACGATGAAACAGAAGCTCATGAAAGAAAAAGATCTTACCGTTTGCCATGCTGCCAGTGTTGGGATGCCCCACCACCCACTGGGCAATTGGTCTTCGGATCTCTGGTGTGCATGTGTGTTTGTCTGTGCATGTGTGCGCGCATGTCTGAGCATGCACACATCTGCACATGTCAATGCATGTGAACATTCATGGATGTCTATGCATGCGCATGCACACTTTTCAGCTTTGGCATGCATATACATGTACGCAGTTTGGGCACTCTGTGTCTAAAAGGTTTGCCATCACTGTACTAGTGTATCAAATGAATGCTACATACCATGCTGAATTCACTCTGGAGAACACATTCCAGAAATACAGTCTTTATACAAAGATGGCCCTGTCTTATCCCTGATACCCATAACAAACTTGGAACAAGATTCATGAAATTACCTTTAAGGACTATGAGATTAATATGAAAAAGAAGGCAGTCCTTCCATTGATTGATCATAAACTGTTTCTAGTTTCTTTCTTTTAGTTCTTTTTTCCACAATTCCCTTCCCAATCAGTTTTGAAAGGTGAAATTGGTATAGATGCTAAAGGTCAGTATCTTATTTAATAAAGGCAAAAACAGTGATTCCTTTTTCTCATCACAGCCATTGTTCCTTTTCTCTATCTCCCAACTCTACAAGGTATATAGAAAACTTTGGTAGGTAAATGCTATACAAAATATTTTATCAGGTTCATGATATGCACCATTATAATTTTTTAACAGGAGTACTGATCTTGTCTCTGATATTTTATTTGTGCACCAATTCATCCCACAGTTGTACAGTGAAAGAGATTAAATCAGAGACTAATTGCTTTTGGACATTAAAAAGAAGCTTCATCTCCCTTTAGTGAATGGAAGAGATTAGTGAATCACAACCCAGTTAAATCAGTATAAGCATCTGGTGACCACTGAACATCAACTGGAGTACAGCTTTGATTTTCATGCACACATAATTGCATTTCACTATCTAGTGAGCAAACAGTAGTATATGTATATTTCAATATTAACAGTTCCCTAAAATTTCTACTGCAGTTCAATCTACAAAAAGCTATACAAGGAAGAAAAACATAATCCAGTTGGGAAATTTGGCTTTGATGGCAACATATAAAAAATAAAATTAAAATGTCTATTTCTGTATTATAGTATGGTATATTTAGATAACTGCTATATAAACGTATATTGAGTATAGTAATAGCACACTGCACATAGGTCCTAGTTGGTTGTATGTGATGATTTGCTGGGTGCTTTAAATCAAAGTTCCTAGCTTGCAGGGAAAGAAAAAAAGCATGCTTACTATAAAACTGGGCTTTGATTATGCTTATAGAATCTGACTAAAAAAGTGCTAGAAGTGACAAGTATTATCTTTATCAACAGCCAGGAATACTGGTATATGGTGTAGGTATGACTAAAGCTGATAAGCAAGCCTACTCTTTTAAAAAAAAATATTAAAAGCATTAATTTGACAAATGTAGAATCATTACTTTGATGACCATGTTATAAGATTGTAACCTGGAATGTAAGAGGAATGTATGATAAAACACATGAAATAATGAGAAGGGAGAGAGGGATGGAGAAGGAAGGAAGGAAGGAAGGAAGGAAGGAAGGAAGGAAGGAAGGAAGGAAGTAAGGAAGGAAGGAAGGAAGGAAGGAAGGAAGGAAGGAAGGAAAGAAAGAAGGGCTAAAATGAGCTGAGATTTCCATGAATTGAACACAGAGCTTGACTAGGTGACTTCTAAGGTCCTTTTCAATTATATGAGTAGAGGAGGCAGGATGTTTGTGGAATTAACGGAGAGGGGAAAATATAATACCTATGAAATAAGTTGGATAAATAAAGTATAGAAGTAAAATGAAAAATTGTACAACTCAGTGTGATGATCAAATGATAATATACATGGATGAATGGATGGGAATGAGATTAGTATAGGTAATCCTCAAGTTTTAACTGTAACTGAGTCCACGATTACGGTTGTAAGTTGCGACGGTCATAAAGCTGGTCACCACATGACCAGACTCCATTTATGACCTTGTTTTGCAAAGCCACTAAATAAACCCATTGCTCTCAGTGGGAAGGGTTTTCCAGAAACTAAAAATATCAATGGACTTCAAATTATGACTTATACAATAAAAAATATTTACAACTTATTGGACTCCATTATGTTTGCATAGAAAAGGAATGTCAAAAACAGCATTTCATTGCAAATAAGAATATAGAAAATAGTGGATTATATAAATATAAATGTGTGACAAAAGCTAAAATTCTGATTTATAAAGGTGCAAATAGTAGACAATTATGAAACTTTGGGAAATGCTCTTCAGATAGTTATTGAGAAATGTGTGGATGCCCTTAATCAAAGAAAGGAACACATCCAGCTTTCTTTCTACATGGAAACCGCTTGAGATAGAAAAAAAATGAAACTTTGATTTTGGATTTTGATAATTAGGTAGCTTGTTGCTACAGAAATGGCTTATATATATTAGCATGTGAAAGTAAAAAGCCTGTAACATTATTATCTATTCTAGTATGCTAAAATGATTTGGAATTAGTGCTTTTCTTTCTCCCTCCCCCCCCCGGCCTTTACCATACATTTTCCCTTTCCCTCCCCCATTTTCCCACTACTTTCATTTCATTTTCTTTTCTTTTTTTCTTTTTTTTTAAAAAATTCCATTTATACCCCGCCCTTCTCCGGAGACTCAGGGCGGCCTACAACTTTGAGCACAACTGCTCAGCAAATCCCTTCATTCTTTGTATATGCCTGCTTATTAGGGCTTTTGCCCCCCCAAGCGGCATTATTACAAA
>JANHFM010006256.1:97522-111628 GCA_032468115.1 Grayia smithii | reverse complement strand
GAAGTTGATATATTTCTATTAATGTAAAAGTAACATAATGATAAATGTTGGAATGAATTTAGAAGACTTAAGGGAGAAGGTGAGATATCCCCTCTAGTCGTTATTTTATGTTTCTTATTTGTAAGTTGTGGGTTTTTTTTGTTTTTTTTGTTTTCTGTTTCTTTTTTGTTTAGATTTATCTTGTATGTTTGTTTAATCTGTTCTTTTTTTGTTTTGTGTTTATTTTTCTTCTGTTTTATTCTTGTAAATATTAATAAAGATTAATTTTTTTAAAAAAAACATTGCATAGGCTTTGATTGAGAGTTAATACATGCAAAATATAAAAACAACCCACACTACTGCTATTTTTGATGGACTCCCAAATTAATATATATCCATCCATTCTGATGACAGCCCAGGTCAGAGACCCACTTATTGCAGCCCTTAGATGCATCTTTAAAAACTGGCTGTCAAAAGGTTGCCTGCTCGTCCATCAGACAATGAGAGTAAAAAGGAAGAGAAAAAGTGTAAGTATTTGAGTGTGGGACAGACTGCTCAGCTGGCAATGTTGATTATGCAGAAAGCTGCTTTGTTAGCACTTTTTAATCAGTTGTTATGCTCTACTTTTCACTGAACACTTCATTAAAGGCAACTCTATTGTTCCAAAAGAACACAAGGCAACAGAAATAAACATTAGGAATCCATCTTAAAACATCATCTTAAACAAGTAAATCGTCAGATGAGGATGGCTTCTCAAAACCAATCTAAACATCTAAGATGTTTTGTGCCTGTGTGAAGTACTGTCTACTTAAGCATATGCAATCACTTTGCTTTTATTTCTTGGTATAGCTAGTCCTCGACTTACAACTACAATTGAGCCCAAAATTTCTGTTGTTAACTGAGACATTTATTAAGTGAGTTTTGCCCCCTTTTATGCCCTTTCTTGCCATAGTTGTTAAGTGAATCATTGCAGTTGAATAAGTTAGTAATCGGTTGTTAAATGAATCTGGCTTCCCCATTGACTTTGCTTATGAGAAGGTCGCAAAAGATGGTCACATGACCTTGGGACACAGCAATGGTCAAATATGAAACAGTTTCCACTGTTTGATTGTGGGGATGTTGGAAAAGTCAGGACTATGGAAAACGTTCATAAGTCACATTTTTCCGGGCTGCTGTAACGTTGAACAGTCACTAAATGAACTGTTGTAAGTCAAGGACTATCTGAATATTGCTCATCAATATACAGGATTATAGAATAGGGTTAAAACAGTGTCTGCTATGTTGACACTATCAGAAACAAACCAAATTTTGTCTTGCTTCAAATAATGTAGCTTGATGGGAAATAATATCCAAGCCACACAATTATGCTATAGGAAAAAAGGAAAGTAGACGACAAAGGGGCATCAGGGGTGGGTTCTACCTACCTTTACTACCAGTTCTCTTTGTGCACGTGCGCGCACGCGATTTGTGCTTAAACTGCGCTCCCGCACATGCGCAGACAATTTTTTACAAAATAAATTGCTGAAAAAGCGCTCTGCGCATGCGCAGAACGCTAATTTTGGGATTTTTGGAAGTGAGTTTTGGGCGCGCGGGTGGGTCCGGGTCCGGGACGCTGCGAACCGGTTCGGTAATGTCACGGCGTCACCGCTACCTATTCGCGCGAACCGGACCGAACCGGGAGCAACCCACCACTGAGGGGCATGTTTAATTTTACAAACAATCCATGCATATTTTTTTTCAAAAATAAATTCCACTGTGTTCAATGGGCCTTTTGTAATAAATGTGCATATGAATGTGTTAACTGACATTCCTAACAAAACGGAAGTTATTACAACAACAGAATAGAAATAAATTAAACATTTCATCAGCAATTTCCCAGGAAAGATTTCATATTAATCCAGCAAATCATACCCATACATATCTCCTACATAATTTATGGGGATGCAAATTAACTTCTACAGTTGCATATCATAATACAGTAATCATTCTTCTGAGGCTGTAATTCTGAATCCAGTTAAAATCCTCAAAGTTCATATTCACATATGCTTGTTAGGAAATTGGATGTCCTTCAGTCTTGTCCTTCCTTGGCACACTTTTGACACAATAATTGAAAATCTTGGGATTCTTCCAAAGACTGTGATATTGCTTTCCTTTTTCTCCTTTATCCCATTCTTTCTGCAATATGGCTGTCATAATGTAGAACTTGAATTTGTATGATTGAAAACTTCATTTAACAGTCTGCTAATTCCATATATTGTTGAGGTTGGGTACCCAGGATTTTGTTGGCATACCATTTCAGTGGTTAATAGTTTGCCTTCCTAAGCTAGCTAGCCACTACGATTTATATTACTCTAGATTTCACATTCTAGAACTGTAATATCCATGCTGAATTTCTTTGCCTTCTTTCCCTTATTTCCTGAGACCAAAATACTTTCAATCCATATCTCAGAAGAAGTCAATTCTACAGTTTTCTACTGTTACCTGTATATAATACTGACAAAACTCTGGCTGTTCTGCATAATATAGAAATGATTGTGAAAACCCTTAATAAAGAAAGAAATTATTCCCCCTGAGAAATGGAACTCAGAATAATGGTGTGGCAATAATAATTCTGTTGCTGATAGAACTTAATTCAATATTCTCCTGGATTGCTCATTTGAGCACACAGCACTCCTGTTTGACCATGTCCAGTTGGTGGTGTAACTCCCTGGATGTTGACCTATGCTGTGCTATAGAGACCCATCATATTTTCTACACTGTTCAGTTTTTAAATGAAACTGCATTCTTCTGCTCTTGAATTATCCTCAAGTTCAGTAATAAGATGGGTAATGGTAAATGAACGGAAATTAAATAGAGATGAGGCACAGGGGAATATTGGTGAGTAGGAAAACAAACTTTGAATTTGAGGATTAATTTACTACGGATTAGGTTAGATTTCTGGAAGAGGAATTCTGCAATCTGAGATCATATTTAATGCCTATTTTGTTTCCACAGGTAGGTTTCCACAATTGTGTGAATCACCTGCAATTGTTCTTTGAACCATTTGGACAAAGCAAATCATTCAGTTCTGTGCCTCAACTATGTTACAATTAACATATTGTAATTGACTCCATGTATTTAATTATACTATTTTTTATTTAGAATGATTTTGTTTTTATATTCTGCTTGAGCAAAAAGGCAAGATAATAAAATCAATCTCTCAATCAGTTTTTCTTACTACAAACATTTTTAGATGGTATATCAAATAAGTTTGGCCCAGTGGTGGATTGCTACTGGTTTGCCCTCGATTGAGTGAACTGGTAGGGGCGGCGGCAGGAGTCTCCGCCCACCCGCCTGGACACTTCTGTGGATGCACAAAAGTGTTCCATGCACGCACGCGAACTGGTAGCAAACTAAATTGAAACCCACTACTGGTTTGGCATAAGAAATGTAAGATTCCCATCATAATCTTAACCATAAATAATATTTCTGCTAAAAACAGTCATTATATGATTGAATTTCTCAATAAGTATTTACTCAAAGTTGGAAAGTTTTTTTTTAATACATAAAATTACAGGAACATACACAAAAAACCTCCGATAAAACACTGTGAATTACAGTTAAAAACTTAAAAACCACAAAGTGAAAGAAATAATAAATAATGTATGGCTAAAATCATCAGTTAGCATTTAAGTATGCAGTCAAAGTGCTAAAAGTTGTAATTTTCAGTTTTTTAAAAAAATCATTATAAATATTTTTTATTTTTAACTTCCTATCTTCTCCTCCTAGCTGTAGGATTTTCTGTTTCCCCTATAATTTCTTTGCGTAGTTTATAATTAAGGCTTTTCAAAGGATTAAATTCTTTGTTTTAACATTTGAACATTTAACTTTTTGCATTTAACTTTGCAATTATTAGATTTCTTGTATATGTTTAAAAGATATCAACAGCACAAATAATGTCTAGTAGATATAAATTAGTAAAATAACACTAGGCAAATATTTATTTGTTGTGATAAGCTTTTCCTATTTCCAAACTTTTCTATTATATCCTCTACTTTCCCTCTTCTACTGCCTCCTAGACCAGTACAGTTCTCCAGTTAAATGCCCACTCTAATCTAGTGTTCCAAAAATTCCAAAAAATTCTTTTGTTAAAGTGCTATTTAGAAAAACATTGCTTAAGCAGTCTTTCTCAGATTTTAATTTTGCGAGATTATCAGTCATAGACTTTTTAGTCTATTGGAAAAAATTAATATAAAATCCATACAAAATAATAACTTAATACTGAATAACTTAAAGCTGAATAAATTACATTAATAAAGTGCTTCAGCAAGATAGCCAACAGGGATATATTGGTTGACAGTTCTTTAAGACCACTTTAGACAATATGCAGTTAGTCAAGACTTCTTCAAAATGCAAGTCGACAATATTAAAACCAATTAATAGATTTAAACTAGGGGGGAAAAAAACAGAGAGAGATATGAATCCCATATGCTACAGATTGCTCAATGAAAATCTTGATAGGATTAAATACACAATCCAGAGTGAAAATAACTTAAGAAAGGAGTGTCACAAAGGAAAATCTGGAATTGGCAACAGCTTCCTATGCAAGCAACTATTTAACAGAGAAGTCCAAAAACATCCAGGGAAAGGACAAACAAAGATACATCCATTATGACATTGTCACACAAATTCTGTGGCTTACATACATGCATCAGACATTGGAAAACAAAGTCTGAGGCTTTTTTTCTGAAGCTCTGTTTGGAGACTTTTTTTTCTGAAGCTTCTTCCAGAGGAGGCTTTTTTGCTGAAGCTTCTTTCAGAGACTTTTTTTTGGAGACTTTTTTTCTGAAGCTTCTTTCTGAAGCTTTTTTGCTGAAGCTTCTGAAGCTTCTTGCCAAGGCTTTCTTCAGCCTCTGAAATCTCTTTTTTTCAGCCTCTGAAATCTCCGTTTGAGAGGCTGGGTGGGGCTACATTTGGAGTATAAGACACACCTTAATTTTCACCCTCTTTTTTGGGGGAAAAAGATGTGTCATACTCCGAAAAATACAGGTGTGAAGAAGTGAATTTATCTCATAAGAAGGGGAAATATTAATTTGTCAGTAATAGTTGTAAGGAAGATAAGTAGTTATTTCTTTAAATAGTCTTTTTAAAATTTCTTCTCTTTTCTTATTTTCCTGATGCATTTTGTATTTCTTTTGTTCCTATTCTCTTTCTTTTTGATCTCAGTTTGTATGGTCTTTTTGTATTGCACAACTTTTAAAAAGGATTTTTAGAAAAGACATTAGAATACATATTCATACATGGCATTTGTGTGATGATGTCACTGTGCATGTGCTCTTATCTTGGCATCATCCTGATTTGTTGCATACAGCATTAGAGGAAACTAGTGGCCAGTTTGAGATCACTGCAGTACACATATGCTTCCACTTTCTTTTATTAATACTGCACTAACATTTAAACAATGTAAAATATATTTGTTTTTGAAAGTCCTCTGTATTTTTCCAAATATTTGGATGTCTTAATCAAAGTTACAATGTTTTGAAGTTCAAATGCATAAGTATTTACAATGAAAGTATAGAAAAATTTTATAGAAATATGAATTTTATATAAAAGGTTCAGAATTACTTACAGTACAAAGAGTCTCAAATGTTTTCTCAGAAACAAAAGATCCATCAAGCCCGAAAAGGAATATAGATGCGTAGGACAGCATTCCCCCAAGAATAATGAGATTGTTCATGTAAGGACTAGACATCTTTATTAGCCTTTGGGAGAACAAAAGACAATTGCTATAAATCAATTCAACATGAGTTTTGTAGATCAATATTCAACCTAGCTCTTTTTAATATCTTAGACTACAAGTATTGTACTAGAAACATTTCCTTCAAAAACTAAAATATTAACAGATGGAACAACAATAGGAGCCCCAAAACAAAAAACCCTCCAATTACCAATAATAACTTCAGAACATAAGGCATATCACTGCATATATCTAACTTCATCATTAGAATTATTCTAAATCTAATAAATTTAATAAATAATTTTAAAATAAATTAAATGCATTTGAATTTATTAAAACAGCTTAGAGTCACTCAAGAATAACATGGGTTATATATAAATTTGATAAATAAACAAATGAAATAAGTTAGAATAAGAAAACATTGCTTCCTGTTCTGTGGAAAAACTTGAAAACCACAGAAAAAAGTATAATATGCCATTTTTCAAAGTAACTTTTGGTTCTTCAAACGTTTTAGCCTTTATCAGTCTCAATAAGCTATATATTTAACTGTTACATCAAGATCAAAATTTTATAGAAAAAAGGACAGAATCATTTGTCAAAACCGAACACTAACCAGCAGACCACTTGCAAGGCAAGCAATGATACAGAACTTTGCTATATTGTTGGAAATGCCATAACTTTGATCTGATAGGATATACAATGTATGTTATATTTGATATCCCTTTTGTCATGGGAACATCATGCCCTGATTACCACAGGATTCTTTGTTTCTTCTATCCACTGTAGGGAGGCAAGATTTGTTCTATCAGTCCCCATTTGGAGACTGATGGACCATGACGAGTTGATGATCAGGGAACTGGGGGTTGTTCCTGGTGTGCTACATAGTCCATGTGAAGATCTGGTGATTCACTGAAGAATTGAGGGAGATGAAATGAGAGAAGAGACATCTAGAGCTGTTCGTGCTTGGCAAGGGACAAACATGACCAAACTGGGCTACAGCTACTATTAAAGTCTACCTTGAGGCAATAAGAGTGGTGAAGCTGTGGTACTTCTCCACCTTAAGAATTTGCTGAACAGCTCTTTGACAAAATGGCTCAGTTGGATGCTGGTGTTATTGCAGTCTTAGGGAGATGCCAAGGGTAGATTCTTGTCCTGTTATCTGATATTGGTTTCAACCAGTTGGTCCAGAGGAAGTGGATTGTGAGCTCAGTCACCTGCTCTTTAAACATATGCTGCTCCTGGCTAACTAAAGCTGCCCATTCATATGGGTGAGTTCTGGCAACGGAGAATTCCTCCTTGAATGAAAAGTTGTTCCTTCACTTCTTAAGGAAGCAGTGGTTTATCCCCTACTCAAGAAACAATTGCTCAGTCCCATCATATTGGCTAATTTTCACTCAATATCTAACCGTTTTTTTGGGAGAAAGGTAGTTGAAAAATGGTCCCACAGCAGTTTTAGAAAATTCTGAATGATGTATTATTTGGGAGTGAGAGTGGGAGTGAGATGTAAGTTGTACATCCATTGTACTTCATCTTAACCTCTTCAATCCTATTGACCATGATACACTTCGGGACCAGATCCAAGGCTTGGGGGTGGGCAGCATTGTATTGTGCTTATTCTCCTCCTTTCTCCAGGGTCAATACCAGTTGGTAATGTTTGGGAAAGTGAGATCCTGTCCTTCTTTGTGGGGTTCTGCAGGCTTTGGTGCTTTCTCCTCTCCTCTTCAATATTTACATGAAGCTACTGGGTGAAATAATCCACCACTGTAGAATCAGTTTGCTAATGATACACATTTATTTGTTTGTGCTTGATCGATTAAGCAATGCTGCTAATGTTCTATTCTAAGCTTGGAGGCTATGGAGGTCAGGATGGGGATCAACAGACTAATCTCTGGAAAAACTGAGTGGGTCTGGGTTTGGGCCCCTCTGAATCAGGAACTATGCTATATTTGGTAATGGATGCGGTTGCACTGCATGAAACAGTCCTAGTCTGCAATGTGGGGCCATCCTGGACTCCCAACTCCTATTCAAAGAGCAGGTGGCAGTGGTGGGTAGAAAAGCTTTGTACAACTTTGTGTTGTGTGCCAATTGCATCCATCCCCAATGCACAATTACTCACACTCTGATCAGCTCCCAGATAGACTCTTGCAATGTACTCTACATGACACTACCCTAAAAGTGTTTGCAAGTTTCAGCTGGTATAAAATGCACTGGTGAAGGCAATTACATATGCCTCTAGAAGTTCACATATTATATCTGTACTCTGCAGACTGCATTAGTTGCCAGTTTGCTTCCAAGTTCAATTCATTATGCTGCTTTTGACTTTTAAAGCCCTTGATGGCATCGGGCCAGGGTCCCTGAGGAACCACCTCCATCTGATTACATCTGCCCATCCTATTAGGTCTAGCATAAGAGATATGTTATGGGTCTAATCTGCAAAGGAGTATCATGTAAAGGGATCTTGAAGACTGACCTTTTCTAATATGGCTCCTGCCCTGTTGAATATCGTTCTGCCCTGTCCCAGATAATTTTCCAGAAGTCCCTTAAAATACAGTTGTGTCATCAAGCTTGGGGATCTCAAGTTAATGGTGAATTAGTGAGATGGCTCTATTGCTCTCTGTGCTACTCTGTCATCGAGACTGGTATTTTTAACTGTATAATGCTTTTTGTTAGTTTTTAATTCTGTGTTTTTATTGTATGCCATTCAGAGTCATATTCTGTGAAACGGATGGCTATGTAAATATGATAAATAAATGCTACACACACACGGTATATTTATTTATCATATTTATATAGCTACCCATTGTACAGAACATGATTCTGGGTGGCATACAATGTGTGTGTGTGTGTAATATATTATGTATAAGTATGTATATATTTATATGTATTCCCACAAGGAAGAATTGTAATTTCAATTGTATATTCTGATAGCTTAATGACACTATATCATTGGGAATAAGAGAAGGTTTTTACACTGAAGAAGCATAAAGCCCTCTGGTATTTCAGCATTTTAATATAAGAAAAGTAACGGGCAAATCAGTTATTAGCCCAATCCTGGATATAAATGATTGCATGACTGGAAATTGAATTCCTATCTTTTTGTAAATTTGAAGGTCAGCTATAATTTCTAATTTCTAATTGGCTTTTTGATCAACAAAGGAAAGCTTTTCTTCCACATAGATTTGTTTTTATCATTTAGAGTTTATCTTCTAAAGGGCCATGCTGATAGTACAAAGACAACTTTTATCCAAAGATTAAGGAAGAAGCAAATCCATGCTTTCATCTACATTAATTCTGTCTCCAGGTATGATTCTGCATTTCACACACATTTGGAAATTGCAAAAACAGAAGGCAGGAATTTAGACTGAATGTCGTCTTGCTTCTCATGTTCTGTAAATACGGATTCTACAGTATCTGGCTTAGCACTTTTGCCTTCTTTAAGACAATAGGATTATAATTGTCCCCTCTTGTAAACAGCTATTTTTTAAATACCAGCTACACTTATTATGGATGCATACTGAGATAACATTTAAAATGCTAGAACGGTATATTGGTTAAAATAAATTGGCACCTATTTTTTTAAGCAAAAATCATAGCTTCAAATGTCTTTTAAAATTATCCTTATGTCAGCTATAAGAGATAGATGGATTATTTAACTGTACAGAAATATAGAAGTAGCTCTGTCTAGAAACAGGTCAAGAATGAACTCTTGGGAAGTTAATCACTACAGTAGATTTTTGTGCAAAATTTCAGAAATATAGAAATCTATCTACTTGCTTTATAATTAAGTTCAGATCAGTATTATTATGATTAAATATCTTTGATCTCTTATACTAAACAACTTGTTATATTACACAGTGGTTTAATTAGCTGGGGATTATGCTAACAATGCACAGTGGAAAACACTAATTTTGATCAAACAGAATGAAAAGCTTTAATAAAATGTTTCAACATAAAGATATGTGTCAACCTTCCCAGGTAGACAAGACAGGAAACATAACCCAATGAATTAATTCTATTTTTTTTATAAGGCTACATTAACAGAATCTTGTAGGTAACAGTAACAGAGTTGGAAGGGATCTTGGAGGTCATCTAGTTCAAACCCCTGCTCATGCAGGAGATCTATACTAGGGATTTGAACCACCGAACTGCCGACCTTTCTGATCGATAAGCTCAGTGTCTTAGCCACTAAGCCACCTAACCAGTTTCAGGTCTGAAACTACAAATCTCCTGCCATCTCCTTTACAGTTTGAGAATTTGCTGGGGGCAAGTGTCCCTTCTGAGCCTCTTTCTTTTCCCATTATACAGCTACAAGTTATGTCCTCCCTTATCTGACTATTTTCTAACAGCATCTCTTCCCATTTCCCAAGATCATTTCCATATACCATTACAATACTTTAAAGGACTAGTAATTAATTTTTTTTAATGTAGCCAAAATAAAGTAGTAGTGAAACATAGGTTCCAATGGAAGAAAATTCATTCATTTGAGCCACTGAAATCAGATGCATACTAGATGTGTTACTCAGTACTCCTCTTTAGTTCAGTAAGAGTGAACTCCTCTCCATAGAAATATATAATATTACAGTATTGCAATAAACTGGATGGGGAGAAATGGAAAATTAGGTGGGAGCATCCCAAACAGACTTGTACACAAAGGAGTATAGCCTCAACTTTTCCGTACCTGATCCAAAATGTACAACTTACTTCTGATTTCTGTTTTTGATGTTAAAGAACAAAAACGCACTGGCCATGATCATTCCCAAAATAGTAAGTGCTGAAAGAATACTGTAGAGAGGCAGAGAAATCTTACGAAGTTGCTTTTGGATAATTGTTCTATCCTTTGGAGGTTCTTTCCCTACAGTGAAAAAAAATAAAAATAAGTACAACTGGCTATCCCAGTTTTGTATATTCAACCTTATTTTCAACATATCTACCTCCTATGAAATAATGGTAGAGGTAAATTACAGAAGTCCAGTATACTGTGCTCCAATGAGCGGTGCATTCTTGACTCTGAATCTTGAAAATTTTTAGGCACTGGCCAAAATTGGGAGAATTTGAATGATCATACACCCATCTCATAGAATCCTAGGGCTGGAAGGGGATACCGAAGGCAGCATAGTTCTAAATTTTCTAAGCCCAGAATTTTAAGTCTGGTGGCATAAGGTATTTTGTTGTGAGCGAGTGAAGGACTCTTCTTGTGAAATATTTCTGGACACACTCAATTGAATTAATGTCTGATATGCAGTACGGGTTCCAGACAGATGAGCTGTATTCGAGAATTGGTCTAGCAAATATTTTGTATGCTCTGGTTAGCAGTGTAATATTACCAGAGAAGAAGCTACGCAAGATTAGGTTAACAACCCTTAATGCCTTTTTGCTCAAGTCTGTCAAGATCCTTCTGAATGTTGAGTCTATCTTCATTAACGAGGTCACGAGTTTATGTCATTACATGAAATCTTATAAGATATTAGTATCTCATAAGAATCAGTGGATTCACCTTGATAAGCTGAAATAAGACTTGGATGTCTCACAAGGTTTCAGCCATTCCGTCATGCGTTATTACTGAAAAAGTGTATATAACCTGTAAATCAATAGTCACATTTTTCTGTCAGTGTTTTTAGAAAAGCAATTGCTCTTTTTTTTTTGCTCAAATGGAGAATATAGTTTAAAAGCATAAAGTTTAAAATAATGTTAACATGAATTACTAGAATTATTATTTGGGGTTCTGGTTTTTATCTAAATCTCCCATATAAGAGAGAAATCTTGACTTGAAGATTTAAAAGTCACCTGAAAAATATTAAGGGGAGTTTTAGAAAAAATGTTTGCTTCTTATTCAAAAGGAATTTTTCTTTCCTCCTTAAGTTCTGAAAATTACTCCTCTTAATAGCAAGAAAGTATTATATCCCTGATATGAACAAAAATCTCTTTAAACTTCTGGGAAGGAACTAAATTGTTAATAGAGGAAATAATTGTTCTTAATCTACTTTTTCATACGTTGATTGGTATGATCAGTATCAGTGATGACTCTTAGCAATTATGGCAGAAAAGTCACATTATTGGCTTTAGGGTGTCTTTTTGCTCAGTTCCTATTTAACCGTATCACCAAAGAAAGGTAGTATAAGAAAGTCAATGTCAATAAACTTTTAACTGAACTCTTAATCACTACAGATTTCTTAAGGCAATCATTGGACTTTCCCCACAAGTACTATTGAACCAGCTCTATTTGTCTTACATTGCATGTGATCTAAACCTTATACAGAAATACACCAATCACGTGCCCTTTCTATAGTCCTGTCTTACCGTGGAATTTGATGGAATTGTTGATGATTTCCAGTGAATCAAGTATAGCATTATATTCTCCCACCTTTACTTCCTTTTTGTCTGCAGAGAAACAAACAATTGGAAATGTTTCTGTCAGTTCATATTTTCTTCATTTCTAACAGCTATTATATTTACCATTTTACCTCCCCTGTTATTGTTATACTTATAGAAAAGGTAGCATATGAAATGATTCAGAGAACCTGACTGAAAGTTGAAATTTTAGGAAACCATATGCATCATAGTAGAACCACACTGTAGAGTTACTATAATAAAAATTACACAGCTTAAGTTGTTCCTAAAATGTTCTAAAATTACTGTAACTATGAATGAATACATATTGTAGGGTCATGCTGTTATTTTTAGAGATATGGATTGGAGAATATCTGAAAAATAGAGTGTCCAAACAAATCCCCATGTGTAATCATGCTAAATCCAGAACTTCAAATAGCAGCTTTGAGAACAATTCCAGTTTTTCAAATGAGGCATTCAAGCTAACTGAAAAAACAAAGGAAAAGACATCTAAAATGGCAGTAGTACCAGTACAAGTACAAAATGAACAAATGAACCACTGGACTACTGGTGTGAAGTACTAGTTAAAATGCTGGATTGGAATCGGGTATTTTTGTTCTTAGGTATGGAAACTCACTGAGATACTTTAGGCCATTCTCTTGATCCAACTTTGAAATAATACTATATATACTACCTTGAACTCTTGATTGAAATAAAAGGATGTAAATTAACAAATAAATAAAATAAAAACTTGGATCTCTGTAGTGCTGTGCAGAAGATTTTTACTGAATGTTTTTATTGGTTCTGGTATTTCAAAGGTTACGAATATTTCATTTCTTGGTGATGGACAGGATACAATGTTTTGGAATTTCTTTAGTTATGTGATAACCAAAGAATGTGTATGAATATCTAGCCTTTCACTGTACAACCGTATCTCCAGGGATCTGTAAAACAGGTGTGGAAAAGGCTTCAAACTGTTTTAACCTTATTGCAAGTGTTCTGACCTCAAAACAGCCCCATTTGGAGGTGAGAATACTCCTGGTGAGGCTCAAACAGTATCAGAGCATTTCGATTGAGAAAGGAACACTTTGTTTTGACTTTAAAATACTTGGAAATATTTTACACGCAACTAGTTACAGCTTATTTATTTATTTATTTATATTTATTTTATTTATTAAACTTGTATGCCGCCCTTCTCCCGAAGGACTCAGGGCGACTCACAGCAATAAAAACAGACACAAACACTTTAAAAGAATTAACCCATAAAACAGTGAAGTTAAAAATATCTAAAAACAATATCAAAAAGCATTGATCAGCCATAGCCCGTTTGTTGGAATAACCGCGTCTTCAAGTTGCGGTGGAAGGAGCGGAGATCAGGAGCTGTCCGGAGCTCAATGGGCAATTTGTTACAGAGGGTCGGTGCACCCACAGAGAACGCCCTCCCCCTGGGGGCTGTCAGTCGACATTGTCTGGCCGACGGCACCCTGAGGAGGCCAACTGTGGGAACACACTGGACGATGGGAGGACGCCATTGGCAGAAGGTGGTCCTGCAAATACCCCGGGCCTAAGCCATGTAGAGCTTTAAAGGCTAACAACAGCACCTTGAAGCGCACCTGGAGGACAACCAGAAGCCAGTGCAGCTCGTGCAGGAGCGGTGTAAAATGGGAGTAGTGAGAAGCTCCCGTAACAACCTGCACGGTTGCATTCTGGACCAGTTGGAGCCTCCGAGTGCTCTTCAAGGGCAGCCCCATGTAGTACTAAGAGGTTCAGGGTACACAGTGTCATTCCATCCCGGTGCTGACTGGGAGAGGCAGATATGGTGGGAGCAGAGAGCCACACGAGACCAGGGGAACACGCCCCCGCTGTATTCAAATGGTCCCGCGTTCCGACTCTCTTTGCTCACCTTGCAACCCTGGGGGTGAGGGAGTGCAGGACCCTGGACTCCAACTGGTGTATTTAAATGCCAGGTCCGTGGTGAATAAAGCCCCCCTTGTCCAGGAGCTCATTGACGAGGAGGGTGTGGACCTGGCATGCATCACGGAAACCTGGTTGGGCCAGGAGGGAGGAGTCCCTCTGGTGGAGAT
>JANHFM010006256.1:73165-87620 GCA_032468115.1 Grayia smithii | reverse complement strand
TCTACTCTACTCTACTCTACTCTACTCTACTCTACTCTACTCTACTCTACTCTACTCTACTCTACTCTACTCTATTCGCTATGGAAAATATCCAAATGCATGTAGCTCTGGATAAATTAGATTCACAAACGGTATGTGATTTGAAAGTTGCAGGCCCATTGGAAAGAGCTATGGACTGTTCATAGAACTAACTGAATTGATTGCATATATCTTTCTGAAGTTCAAGTCTATGTTCTTTTACAACAGCAGAAGCCTGATTGAATTGAGAAGTAATAAACTGGTTTTTTTTCAGAGGACTGAAGAAGACTGGGGAATGGATTTATCACACTTAATCGGAAACCATTTTCTTCTGGACTTTGTTGGGAAGGCAGACAGACTGTGGAGACTGAATTTATTATATTTAACAGGACAGCAATTGATATGAAATGGTGTTAAGAAACAAATGTGGAAATTTGATCCAGGACAAATTACTCTTAGCTCTTGGGACAATTTGGGATAGATAAGATGGTATGGTAAATTTTCTATTAGTTGTGGTAAATTTTCTATGAGTTATTAGCATAGGGTTTTGAAACTTTAACCTTGCCTTTTCTTTTGTTATTGTTCTCCCTGTTAACTATTTTGACATTAATATACTATATACCAGTGGTGGGTTGCTCCCGGTTTGGTCTGGTTCTTTAGAATAGGTAGCGGTGATGCTGTGATGTCACTGAACTGGTTCTAAGAGTCCCGGACTGAAGCCCTCCCGTGTGCCTGCACTTAACTGTACCTGCGCGCAGCGCGTGGAGCATGAGCTTTTTTCGCTTAAAAAAGCTTCTGCGCATGCACGGGAGCACCCGCTTGGCGCGTGTGCAAAGCATTCACTTGCCCCGAACACGCGCTCCGCACGCTCTGACCACGCGTGAAGCGTGTGCACCTATAGAACCAGTAGCAAAGGTAAGTATATATATGCTATATAACATAGATGACTGATCAATAATTTGCAATAGATTTAGTAGTTTAAAAATTTGGGGTGGCCTGTTTCACAAGGGGTGGAAATAATATTGTAGTAATGTATTAATCAATATTCAACTAAGGGGGATATATATATATATGTATTTTTAATGCACTTTTTTCAATGTCTTGTTTGCTTTATGTTTTTTGTTTGGTTTTTGTTTTTTTAGAATTTTGGGGAAGTTTTATATTTAACTTTTCAAATAAAGTAAAATTAGAAAGACAAAAAAGAGTAAAGTTGACACTGCTCTATTCCAAGTTATTCTCCATTTGAAAGACTATTGCATTAATTTGTATTCTGTTCTTTAATTCATATTAGGCATTTTGAGTACTTGTTGGGAGTAGAAAGACAGGATATAAATAAAGCAAATTAAATAATATATGAAGTTAGGAAGGTTAAAAAGAACATCTGTCTTTATCATGCATATTTTTCCTCCATCATATTTTAATTTTACGAGGATTTTTCACTGAACTATGTGTAATCTTACTATTGCACACATCAAATTAATATTTGATACAGGCCATAATGTAATTTGCAAGTATAAAATAATTACATTTGAAATGCATGGATGTAGGTATACCAAATAATGTGCTTTATTGGGTGTATTAAAAATGCAAAATCATTGGAAAAAGTCTAAAATAATTATAGCTTGCAATTAAAAAGCTTGTTTCTGTGAACTAGTGCTTAATGACTATTTTTATATATACTTGGGTAGTTTAGTATAGTGTGGGTTGTTACTGATTAAAACTAGTAAGCCAGTTTTAAAACCTTGAAATACTTATTAAAACAAACGAATGGGCAGAATTCCCAAAAGCATGACTCATTTCCAAATCATGTTGACCCACTTTGCTATGATGATTTTCTTAAGTACCATTTACAGCTGTTGATTAAATCTGATCTACCTAATAGAACAGCTATCAATTCTAAATGGAAATGCAGGCTTCATAAGATCACAGGGCTGGAAAGGGAAATCCTATGGGCTTTCTTAGGAAATCAGAGAAAATTCCTGGCTACAGATATCACAGGGGACCCATCTCTTCCAATGCCAGATGTTCTCTTTTAGCAAAAGACCAGATGGCCAGAGAGAAAGAAAAAAATGTAACACATTGCTTACATCATAGTAAGATTAATTGTTTTTAAAAAATGAACAATCAAATGGTGAAATGTGAACCTATCCCTAAAAAGCAGGTAAGTCAAGGAAAAGACACCAGAGAATAGGAGAATATGAAAATATTATTATCCAGTGCCCCAATATTTTATGAAGCCTCGACAAGTTAACTTGTACTGTCCTATTTTATAATGTAAATTAGGGACTGATGACAGTTGCCAATTTAAAATTAAGGAGGATTGGAATGAAAGATAAAGATGGAAGTACTGGTAGACCTCACTGACTGACTGCCTCATTCAGTGACTATTCAAAATTACAATGGTACTAAAAATAACTTTGCTACCAATGCTCACATTTACGGCCTCCACCGCATCAGTCAAATAATCATCATTACAGTCAGTATGCTAACCCTGACTCATTTTCCCCCCTCACTCATGCAGAATGGAGAGATTGGAGAGGAAGGGATTATGAGAGACTAACAGACATACAATGGGGAATACACATCAAAAAGAAAACACTGGTTCCCTCAGCCCTGCTTGGGACTAGGAACTGTGAGTATACTCAGCAAACAGCTGGTGTATTCCTCATTATGTGTCTGATTATTGTACTTATTGTATCCAACATTCCTGAAAACAGTCATTTTCAAACTAACCTGGATCCATTTACGGAAAGATAGGTTGTACAAAGTGTCTATACACTTAACCGATTAATTGTGGATTCCATATCAGATAAATTTGCTCCTATTTGCTCTAGGTCAGATGCCAGTCTGCAGAGCCTACTATGGTGAGCAAGATGACATCTTCTTTTACTATCTGGATTTCTTTGGAGCACATATAACACAAATGTATACATATTTTAAGTTATCTGTAATATGAATGCTATCATCTGCATACCACACTCAAAACTTCCTGAATCCTTTAAGCATTTGAGAGGATAGCTGGATCCAGAAACGCTCTTTTGAAGGACAGGGCAAATGCTGTTGCTTTGAAGAAGGTTCACTCTGTCATAAATCAGAAATTTTTAAAGATGTTCTTCAGTCTTCAATATTCATACTTTGGGGGGGGGGGTTGTTGAGAAGAGATATAGGGTTTTATTGCAGAAAATTCTAAAGGAAATGGATTATCAGGATTCCTGCCAGTCACTGAGAATTCAAGAACCGTAAAGGAATAAAAAAGCATTGTTTGCTCTGATCAGTGACCTTCATTAGGATCTAGATGGGTGAGTGGTGCCATTCTTTGTTCTACTAGACATCCCAATAGTATTGAATATAATGAATCACAGTATCCTTCTGGACCACTTTCAAGGCCTGGATATTGGGAATACCATATTATAGTGGTTCCAACTCAACTCATTAGTTACTCCTTTATCTGTTCTACAGGATTTAGTTCTGTTATCTAATGCCTATCACATGTTGATTATTACTTGGATATACAACTGTAACATGTTTTATTTGGGACTGCCTTTGGAAATGATCTGTAAGTTACAATTGATTCACAATGCTGTGGCAAGATTGCTGGCAGGTTAACTTTGTCACTGTAGAGTAATGCCAATTCGACATTGGTTATCAATACACTTCTGGGCCAAATTTAAGAAACCAGTTATCATCCATCATGTCTATTATTGTGTAGTTTTAAGAAACATTAGGCAATGGTTTACCAAGTTCCAATCTTGTTGTCATGTCCAAACATCTATATAGAGGCTGTTCAGAATGCCCTTGCCTCAGTGAGATGCTGGTGGGTTAAGTATTAGACACAGGCCTTTTCCACAGTGGCTTCCATTCTCTAGTGCTCTCTTTCCCCAATGGAAGATTTGCCTCATTGCATCCTCATATTTTGCCTTTAGTCCCATTTGACTGCAGGCATTCATCTTGGCTATACGTTTCTTATATTTTTCTATTATTTTGTTATAGTTACTTTCTTGTTTTGTTTGGCCCAGATTCTTAATGGTCTACAAGTATGGTAAAATAATAGTGTTAATAGTAAAAGTAATGATAATATAAATAAAAAATGGCACAAATATAAAGGGACCACTCCACCCCAAAACCTCTGCATAAGCAGTGAAACAGAGCCACATTTTTTAAAAGTGAAGTTAAATAAACCCTAAAAATATTGCTAATAACAAAGCTATAGAAGTCAATGAAATACCAGCCAAAATGTTTAAAACCTTACAATATAATGCATTTAAATAATACTTGCAGTTTCTAAACAATCACAGAAAACATAATGGTAGTCAAAGGACTGCAAAATATTAATTTATATTCCACAATGAAAAATGATTTGTGATAAAGAAACTATTAATCATATTAATTTATCTCATATTCAAGTAATTTGCATTCAAGTGGAGCAAGAACTGCCAGATGAATGTGCTGATTTCAAGCAAAGCAGAGGCATCCAACTTCATACTGCTAAAGACAACTGAGTTAAAAAAATATATTCCATGTGTGTCCAATCACACTTGGCCAATAAAGAATTCTATTCTATTCTATTCTATATCTATTTTTGCCTTATTGATTATACTCAGTTTTCTGTCTATATAATGTGGACTTTATAGATCATACCAAGTGTAGATAAAATAGTTCACAACAAACATTGGGAAAATACTGAAAAACTCTCCAATCTAAGGAACTAAAGCATAAATTGGGTGCTAAATTGAAATTAATTTGGATGACCTCTTCTCTTATCATTTCAATAAATATTGTTAAAAATGACTTTATGAAGTTCTTTCTATCAGCTGAATTGATTAACAGGAGTCTGATAAGCTGGTTGAAGAGGTCAAAGCAATGGGAACCTTGGAGAAAGTGACTAGATTATTTGGAGACCTAAGATACTGCAAAATGAGAAATTGGAGCATAGCCATACATGCTGACGAGATTTCAGAAGAGCTTATTTCAACAAGCTTAGAGAAGTATTAAGTGGAATCCCAATGACAGAAAGGTCAAAAAAGGTGTAAGAAACTCAGAAACATCTCAAAAATAAGGTACTATAAGTATACTGATTGAGAAAAAAACAACAGGAGGGCGGCTTAGGTAACCAATGAGGTCACATAGGGTGTTTTTGACTGAGCTAAGAGTTAAAAGAGACATGTTTTAAGAAATACAAGATTGGTGCAATCAGCAAGGAAGCTAATATCTGTAGAAAGAAAATTGCAAAGGCTAAAGCACAAAGGAAATGTCAATTTGTAAAGGAAGCTAAAAGCAACAAAAAGCTGGGTTTTTTTTGCTATGTCATTAGTAAAAGAAAGAAAAAAGGAAACGGTGGGTCTATTGCAAAAAGACAATAGTAGGTTCATAATATATGAGCTTCTCAATTCATACTTTGCTGTAGGCTTCTCCCCAAAAGAGAACTGTTCAAATGGACTTAAACAGAAGAGAGAGGCAAAGATAGCTAGGAATGACTGTACTACCATAAATAAGTTAAATCTCTGAATCAACCCTGACAATCAGTGGGGTGGCAGGTGCCATAGCCAGATTACCCTTACATTGTGATCGTTTCCCAGTTCTGTCCAGTTAAGTGTTGCTCCTCAAGAAACACATACTGAGGATTGCTGCCAATTTTTACTAATCCCAGCAAAAAGTACTTACTGCTGAGGCAAGTGGACCGCGGGCCTAAATCAAATGATCTGAGTTCCTGACATCAGATTATTTACAGAATTTTCAGACTGTCTGACATCAGCTGAGTTTCTTGATGCATTTGAAGAACTATATCATCCTTACCCTAGAGCCAGCATCTAACGTATAATAACAATGTGCCCTTGAAGCAATAATAACACCGTTCCAAGCCATTGTTCAACAAGTAATGCCAAAAAGGTTCTTCCTACCATTTACCAGACTGATGTACCCAATATTACACCAACAACTGCACAGGACTTCCTACATCAGAAGAACAATAATTGGAAGCATGCAAAAAAAAAAGGGAACCACAAAAAACAACTGGACATGACCCATTTGAGAAATCAAATACAATGATTCAGCCTCTTTCTAGCATAGTGTACCAAGCTGCCAAAACAATGATCTATCTATTGTGTCAAAAACCCCTCCCTCCCCAAGGACCTGGAAAGCATATTTTTGGAATGTAAGACACTGTCAATTATAGGACTAGCTGGAGGAATAAGGTGGCTTCAGGGAAAGCTGATCAACCATTGATCAATACCTACTGCTCCAGTAACTCATCAAAAAATACTTCTTTCTCATTTTCTTCTCCTTGTGCCATATCTGTTATCAGACGTTGGCGATCATGTTGGCGATCCTATTTTTATCAACAGCCTCACAAAAAAGTGCTGCTAAGTTTTGTCCAAACCAGTCGCTTAGATTTTGAAGCCATTATGTTCTTCTGATTGGATTTTGTTTGCCTTCAATCTTTCCTTGGAGGATTAAAAGAAGTATGCAATATTTTTCTGGGTGTTGCATCACATGACTTTCTCAACACAGCATTCATTTCATTCATTCAATTATTCAATTTCTATACCCATCCATCCAGGGGTGAGTTCTACTTACCTTTGCTACCGGTTCTGTAGGTGCATGCGCTTTGCACGTGGTCGGAGCATGCGCACGTGCCAAACAGGCGCTCCTGCGCATGCGCACTTTTTTAAGCAAAAAAGCTCAACAAAAAGCTTCCTGCGCATGCGCGCAAGCGCGTTCTGCGCGCTCCGTGCAGGGACAGGTAAGTATGGGCGCACGGGGGGGGCTTCGGTCCAGGACTATTAGAACCAGTTTGGTGACGTCACAGCATCACCGCTACCTATTCTATAGAACCGGACCAAACCGGGAGCAACCCACCACTGCATCCATCTCAATGACTCTGGGCTGCCTTCATAGATTTCAAAACAGCTTTTTATTCCATATTCACAAACTAAACTATGGAAAAAACTGAAGACCACCTGGATTGAGTGACATTTACTTCATCTAATATATATGTTTTATGAAGGGACAAAATAATTTCCTGGCCCACCTTACCAGTGCCACTGGAATGGATAAAAGCATCAAGCAAGGCTGCATACTGGCCCCATTCTTATTCAATTTCAATTGGGCCATCTCCTCAAACCAAACCCAACTTTTATCCTCCAAAACTTGCAGAAGACACATCTCTACTCTATGCAGACAATGCAGCAATACTTTCAAGAACACATATTGGACTTAAAAGAGGGTGACAGTACCAGCACAGCCCCAGCCTTCATTGTCAACAGGTAGCCTGACTCTCTTGGTGTTTGATGGAAGCCTGCTTGGATAAAGGCATTGAGTGTGTATCAGAAGTGCAAGAACCTCAGGACAGCCAATCCCTCTAGAATTGCTTTTTTAATGTTATTAAAATTTTTGAATAGGACAATAGAAAAATAATACAAACTGGAAGAAAAGAAAGAAGAGAAAAAGTACAAAAAAGGGAGGAAGAAAAAAGAAGTAAAAAAGAAAACCCCCTCAGCGTTCCCAAATAAGTAACTTTTATTCAATGCAGTTACCAACAAAAGATCTAAACAAAATTCTTAAGATTGTATCATAAATTAACATACATAAAACTCAACATTCCATATCCCAACTGTTCAGTATAACAAGATCTCATTTAAAAGGCATAAAATGCTCCAAATATTTTAATGCAAACAAACTAAAAGAAAATCCAAGTTTAACATGGCAAGGAGAGAACATTTTTCCTTTACAAAAGGCAAGAATCAATATACAACATTTCAAATAGCAACTTATCTTGATCAAATAAGGTAATCCTTGATTTACAACCATTAATTTAGTTACCCTCACTGATTGTTTTTCAGTTATGACTGTTTCAGCATCCCCATGGTCACATGATCAAAATTTGGGTGCTTGGCAACTGCCATGTATTTATGACAATTGCACCTGCCAGCTTCCAACAAGCAAAGTCAATGGGGGAAGCCAGATTTGCTTAACAACTGCATTATTCATTTAACAACTATGGCAAAAAGGTTGTAAAATGGAGCAAAACTCACTTAACGGCCACCTCACTTAGCAATGGAAATTTTAGTTCAATTGTGGTGATAAATTGAGGATTACCTATATCCCTTCCATATCTTCATTCTAAACTATAAACACATCTACATTTCATAAATATAGAGTAATCCCAATATCCTAATATGAGCAAAATTCTAAAAATTAACATAAGAAAGAGAATTATTCTTTCTTTTAAAAAGACAAGTTCCCCAAAGTTCCTTATTTTGAATGAAAGAAAAAGCAGTTAAATGCAAAGCTAGAATAAGTATTATGAAGTTAAGGTTATATAATTCTGGAATTGTTGAGGTTCAATGTGGATGGTTCACAGTGTCTTGGGAACAGGAGCTAGGAGGGAGAGGTGTCAGATAGGCAAAGGCAAAGGGAAGATGGTTAAGGAAGGGCATTGTAGGAGTGATGATCATGGGGCTGCATGGCAGGAGAAAAAGGTGGGAAAAACCCGATAACTGAAACCATATCCCTTTAGATAATCTGAGATTGCAGAGTAAAGGCAGCAGTTTGAAGGAACAGGGATCTTATCAGGAGATAATAATTGGCCAAATAAGCCACAATGGCAAAAAAAAAGAGAGAGAGAGAGATCATATAAACGTTCTGCAAAGATAGAACAGGACACCTATAACTTGTTCCTACTTAAGAATACATATGGGGTTTCTTAAAATCACCTTAAAACAAGCATGTTTAACCATTTCTTGGGATTATATATATATATATATATATATATATTAATATATGGTAGTTTAGAATGTCAGCACCAAACTCTTCTTCCTCCTCTGGAGCCTATTTCCTATAACAGGTTTCCATGCTTTCGGTTTAGTTTAGTTTACTTTATTGTCATTGCACGATGGTACAACAAAATTAAATGCCGTCCTCAGCAGGGGTGAAATGCTACTGGTTCGGGCCAGTTTGTCTGAATCAGTAGTAAAAAATGCTACTGTTTCCCCGAACCCGTAGTATAAAATGTAAAAAAAAAAGTTCTGATGACGCGCGATTATCGGAACTTTTTTTTTTTTTACTTTTTAAGCATTTTTTTTTACTACCGGCTTGGGCGAATAGGTAGTAAAAAATGCTTTTAAAAAGTAAAAAAAGGCTCTGACAATCACAGCTATGCCGCGCAATCTTCAGGACCGTTTTTTTTTAACTTTTTTAAAACATTTTTTACTATCTATTCACCCGAGCCAGTAGTAAAAAATGCTTTTATTTCCTATGGTTCCTAGGATCACATGCCACAACTGATCACCCTCCCCATACTGTTCTACTTACTTTCCCAAGCCTCCTTTTGGCGTGCACTGCACACTGCACGCGTGCAGCTCGCATTTGGTGCACCCTGCGCATGCGTGCATGCAGCTCGCATTTGGCACTTGGTGCACATGTGCAGCCAGCAAACCAGTAGTAAACTGATTCAGATTTTACCACTGCTCCTTTTGGTGTGCACTTGTATGCATGCAGCTTGTATCTGGTGCGCACTGCCCATGCACGTGTGCAGCTTGCATTTGGTGCATGACGCACATGCGCGGCCAGTAAACCGGTACTCAACCGGTTCAGAGTTCACCACTGGTCCTCAGTGTACATTATAACTATAAAAATAAAAACACTGAGGACTGACTGAGGACTGCTTGTTTCACATTATTCAAATAGAGCTTAGGTTTTCATATGGTCTTAAATTTGCTTTGCCAACATATTCTTTGTTACTGTTTGCTGGACCTTCAACAGTGCAGACCAAGTTGTCTACAGTAGTCGGTAAGCATGCAATGTTCTGCCATTCTTCATACACGTCCAAACCATCTGAATCTGCATTCTTGTATTTCATCTATAACTGTCGGTTATTCACTGCATCTCAGTATGATGTTATCATTCTTAAGACAGTCATGCCAGTATGTGTTGTAGATATCACATTAGGAAAATATCAAGTTTATTTTGGTCTGCTTTTAACAGTGTTCTTATCTCAAATGCATACAACAAGAATGTCAGCACTAGTGCCTGGAAAGATTTGTATACATATTTGATATCACTAAAATATTTTGTTTTTTCCACAGAGACCAGTTTATGTTCCAAAGAGTGGAGCAGCCTGGCTAAACTTGCTGTGAGCTTCTGGTTTTGATGCTTTTTTCTGTTTTTCCACCAGAAACCCAAGACATTTGAATTGGTTAACCTGCTGAATTGAGATTCCATTGCAAAGCAGGAGATGTGTATTTTCTTCTATGTTTTTTCTTCAGAAAGGGAGCAAGTGCTAATTGCACACACTTTGGGGATAGCAATGGGCCATTGGTGGTACAGGATGTGGACAATGAACACCAACTATTTATCCAGTCTATTGTTCTGGAATATGTCTACTGGCATACAATACATTAAAAGCCAGTATACATATCCGGTATAGTGCTGACTTGTACAGGAGAGCTAAAGAAGGCAAGAAATTGATTTCTTCAGACTGACAGCATGCATTTAGGGAATAATTTTGCTTTGTGTTAAAAGCCTAAAGGCCAATCCATTGATATATTTAGTTGGACAGCACACTTCAATCATGGCTTTGCTCCAGTTAGAGATTTATGCTGAGTAAACTCAAAAAGAGAAGTTCCTTCTTTACAGCAAAGAATGAAACAGTTCAGTTTTCTGAGGATCCCAGCTATAATTACTTTCCTCATTAACTATTTATGCAGCCTGAAATGTTACCATAATTTCTAGAAACTGTTATCACTTCAGATACACACTTGTGGAAGATGGAAAAATTCTAGCCATATCAATTGGAAGAATATAGTTTATTTCATTCAAATATTAAGAAAAGGTAAGCAAAATTTGATACAAATGCTGATAGCTCTTTGGACACCACCTTGAATTTGCCAAACCTGATTCTCAATAAAATATCTCAATATGTGCATGTGATCTGTGGTGACAGATGATTTCCTTGTGCCAGAAACAAAGGGAAATACAACTTTTTTCATATACTTTCTCCATATATCCAGCAGTGCCCACAGCCTTTATTATTATGAATTCTTACAGCTCATGGTAGCTGATTTCATTACAGATGTACAGAATGCCTTTTTCTGGTGAAATTATAATAAAAATCTTAGATTTAAGATGCTTTTTAAATGGTTGCCTTATTTTTCTGTGCATTGCCTCAAGTTTTGCCAAAATATATAAATATTTTAAAATATATAAAAAGCTCATTTCATTTTTGCAGTGTCAAACTAAGGTAAATTTTAGGCCATATGCCTAAAAATTAATACTTAAGAAAATAATCTTGAACAATTACAGGCATGGATGGTGAATCAGTGCAATACACAGTGCAGAATGCAGAATGATTTGCTCTCAAGCGTAAACTGCTTTGATCCTACCCTGATTTATTTTTCATATTCCTAAAGTCACTCTATTTCTTGATGACACTAGGAGCAGAATAACTGAAAAGCAAAGAAACAGAACAACAGAAAAGGAAGATGGTAATCTCAAGGGAACAGATAAGAACTTCTCACAAAGGTAGTGCATAAATCACCCTAACCTAAACCTGGGGAAACAGGTCTTCAAAGCTTCTTTAAAAGAGAGCAGAGATAGGGCAATTCATAACTGTGAGGGGATGCTGTTCCAGAGTACAGGTGCTACAAACAGGAAAGCATGCTTTTTAGATCCTTTCAGATGACATTGCTTAATGAATGGGATCAAGAAGATGCTGGTCAGCCTGACCTTACAGGATGGGCAAAAACAAAGGAGACAAGCAGGCTTTGTAGGTGATAAGTAGCACTTTGGATTCAAAAATTTATATAGTTAATATTCTAAACCATCTCCTTGTCACTTGGCAAATTGAACATTCAAGAAAGCAATCTCTAAAATACTGTAGAACTATCTGGGAGATAAGATTTGACCCACTAAAGCGAGAATCCAAGATCAATTGGACTGTGCTTGGGGTGTTAACATTTAAAATGCTATATTTAGCTAAGATTTTCTCCTCCACATTTAGATGAGAAGCTGCAGGATTTATTGGGTTGTGAATCGTTTTCTTCTCCTAGCTAGACCTAATGTTATTTGTTAATGCCAGGCAATGTTAGCCTGCTGTCACATCACACTGACACAACCTTGCTCCAAATGTCACATTAGCAAAGTCAGACAAGAACTACTTTGTATTAGAACATTTTTTATGCTGACCTTTTGAACAGCTAAAAAAATGACAGGAAAAGCTTCACCCACCCATAGCTCGGCATAGTGAGCTCGTATATTTTTATAATGAGAAACAACGTAAGCCTTAATTTTGGATTACTGCTCAAATGCTGAGTGCTGTATTAATAAAAACAAGAAAATGCCACACATATAATAAGAAATAAAATCAAGCGATCTAAGCTGCGAATCTTTTTAAATTCACTATGGTCCCTTTTGATTATACAGTACATTACAGTATATGATTATTTTTAGAAGTATGCCAGTGTGGTATAGTAGTATTGGACAGAAAATGAAGAGACCTGTGGTATATCCTTGCCCACCTTCCATCACAGAAGCTCAAGTGTCCTCTGACTTTCTTACCTCACAGAGTTGCTAAATAGGAGGAATGAACACTATGCATGTCACTTTGAAAATATAAACCCAATTACTCAATGAACCATACATTTGGATTCCAGTTGGCTAGGCAACATAGGTTTATGTTATCATCAGTTAAATGAATCTTCATAAGCTTCAATAGCAATTTTGAGGGGGGGGAGTGTAGGACAGGAGGAAGAAATCACCATATAAATTGCATGCTTCTTAAACGAGTTTAAAATGTTTTCTGACCTTTCACACGAACAGGAAATCTTTATTTATTATTTATTAATCCAGTCTTTCTATAGGCTTTTCTGTGAGATTTTTTTTTAATGTGGGTGCTTTAGCACATTTTTTACCATGTTTCCCTGAAAATACGACCTACCCTGAAAATAAGTCCTAGCCTGATTTTTTGGAAGTGGACCTAATACCACCAAAAATAAATCCTAGTGAAGAGGGTGGGCGGGCCAGCACAGGAGGCAGCCCAGGTAGTAGCATGTTTTGTGAGTGCTACTAACAAAGAAAGTCTGCTTAGAATTAACTAGGCCCACAGGTCCTGCCGTCTGGTGCTTTGGAAAATAAATTGACCCCTTCCTCTTTGTGGCAGCCTCTTAAATAATGGAATACAACTATCATGTCCCTGCTAGTCCTTTTCTCTAGATTAAACCCAAAGCCTGCAACTGTCTTTCATATGTTTTAGTCTCCAGGCCGTTAATCATTTTAGTGGCTCTTTTTTTGCACTTTGCACTTTTTCCAAAGTCTCAACATCTTCTTTTGTAATGTGACCAAAACTGGAGGCAAAATTCCACGTATGGTCTTACTAAAGCAGTACTAATACTTCACATAATTTTGAAACTGTGCTTCTGTTTATACAACCAAGGATTGTATTAGCTTTTTTGACTGCTGTCACATATTACTGGCTTATATTTAATTGATCATCCACTAGGACTCCAAGGTTCCTTTCACAGTTACTGTTTTTGAGCCAGGTTTCACCTAATCTGTACTTGTACATTTGGTTTTTCCTGCCTAAGTGAAAAACCTTGTTTTTCTCCACATTAAATTTCATTTTGTTGGATAGGGCCCTTTGTTCAAGCTTGTCAAGATCTTTTTGAATCCTGACCTTTTTTTCTGGGTATTGGCTATTCCTGCCAGTTTAATGTCATCTGCACATTTGATGAGTTCCCCTTCTATTCCCTCATCTAAGTCATTTATGAAGATGTTGAAGAGTACTGGGCTTAGACGGAACCTTTTGGCAATCTACTGCTTACTTCCCTCCATGTAGATGTTGTACCATTAAGGACTACTCGTTGGGTACGGTTTGTCAGCCATTTACAAATCTATCTGGTGGTGATGCTGTCTATCCCACATTTTTCTAGCTTATTAAGAAGTACCGTATTTTTCAGAGTATAAGACACATCTTTTTACCCCCCCAAAAGAGGGTGAAAATCAGGGTGCGTCTTATACTTCGAATGTAGCCTTTTCTGCACTTGGGAGCCGAGCTGAACGGGAGCCCTTAAAGAGACACGAGCCTGCTTTCCAGCCACTGCTGCCTGTTGGCCCGATCCCCTAATGCAATTCAGGGCCTTTCCTTCCCATTGCACATTGCAGAGCAGTGCCCCCTCCTCCTCAGCAGACTCAACTTCTCTTTCCAACTCTGGCTCCCAAGCGCAACAGGAAGGAAAGGCTCTGAATTGCATTAGGGGATTGGACCAACGGGTGGCAGGGGCTGGAAAGCAGGCTCGTTTCTCTTTAAGGTCTTCCGCTCAGCTCAGCTCCCAAACATGGAGAGGGTTTAAGCGTTGGCTCTTCACAGCCAAAATGGTTCCTGGTTCCCCGTTACACATTGCAAAATATCCCTGCTTTCCAGCCCCTGCCGCCCGTTGGCCCAATC
>JANHFM010006256.1:49953-66870 GCA_032468115.1 Grayia smithii | reverse complement strand
AATAATTAAATCTTCCTTCTTTCCAGTAATGTAACAATCTAAGATAATGCTTTCCTGCTAGCATTTTGAAATTCTGTGCTATATATATAACATTTTTACTTAATTTCTATAAAAATACAATCAATAATAATACAAACATTATAAGTAAAAATCTAAATACCTTCTATGACACCTTTTTATAAAATTAATAAAAAAATTCTCCACTAAATTTTATATTTATAACTTTCTAACAATCTTATGCAATTTAGATTCAAACTAATACAGAGCTTTCTGTTAAATTTCTGTTAAACTCTACTACCCATTCTAGTGTCATAATAATTAAAGCTTCTTAATTTCTATAAAAATACATTCAGTAATAACACTTACAATAGCTTAATAAAATCTAACTACCTAAATCATTTTTATAAGTTTTAAATAAAAATTATCCACTAATTTTTATATTCATTATTTTAACAATCTTAAACAAATTAATCCGGTTAGTACAAAATTTTTGAATCACAAATTTAGTTAACTGTTAAAGTCTACTACCCATTCTAGTATCATAATAATTAAAACTTCTTAATTTCTATAAAAATACATTCAACAATAACACATATGCTAACTTATTAAAGTCTACGTACCTAAATAATTTTTATAAATTTTAAATAAAAATTATCCAGTAATTTTTTATTCATTATTTTAACAATCTTAACAAATTGATCCAGCTAATACAAGACTTTTAAATCAGAAATTTTAATTAGTATATTCTCAATCAAATTTTACCAAACCAGAATATAACTTCATAATAAAACAATTTTTCCAAAGTATATCTTCATTCCAAATCCATTAAATTCCAATTGATATTTAATCACGATATATTCAATCCAGCTTTCCAGTCCAAAATATCTCTTCCTTATAGACAGTCCTTCAAATATGCCAAATTCCATTAAGTTCCTGCTGGTACATTCCGTCTGAGCTGATATTGTCTCTTTTTTAATTCATCTGGGAAGAAAACAAACTCTTTTCTCCTCTTTAGGACTTTCAAAATAGTTTCTTCCAGCCTCAAACCCTCCTAGAGCTTCCACTTTCACTTGACACTTATTAGTATAAAAAAACTTGAGCCATTCCATTCTGAACAAGTCTCTTAACAAGATCAATCACATAATCTCGTGGCAGGTGCATCCAGCTGGTAATCCCAAGATTAAAGCAAAATATTTTCTCCAAATCCATTTGAAACTCTTCTAATGGTGATCCCATTGTAGATGCAACATCCACCATCTGAGTTTCTATCCAGTTTCCCTGCTTGTTCTCTCCTTTCTGGCCATCACTGACTTTTTCCACAATTAAGTTGGTTCGGTTAGTTTGCTCCTCCCGTTCCTCCAGTTTTTCAATATACTTTGTTGATTCCCTAACAACCAGCACATCTTCTTTGTTCTTTTTTTTTTATTAAAAAGTTTTACAAAAAATTTTCAACAAATTCCCTCCCTTCCCCCTCCCTCCTCCCCTCCCCTTGACTTCCAGGAGCAAATTACATATAAAAAAATAATTAACTATCTTAATCTAACATACTTTAACTATCCTTAACTAATCTTATCTATTAAACTCCAAACACATCTATGGAAAAATACATAATATCACTCATATGCTATTTGTAATTTTTTAGTCCCATATTTCTTTTGAGTATATTCAATCCATAACTTCCACTCCATGTAGTACTTCTCTTGCGTATTATCCTTCAAATAGGCTGAGCAGATGTCTTGCTTTGTATCTACTCGAATAAGAAATTTTAATGTTTTTATTGTTTTTATTATTTTAAAATGTTTTTAAGATTTTGACTATAATATATGTTTTTCAATTATGAGCCATTCAGAGTTGTTTGCTGAGATTGGTGGCTATAAAAATTGAATAAATAAACTTATCAATGAGTTTTAAAAAATAATTCATTAAATACACTTTTGCTTAATAATTCTAATTAAATTCAATAATTCTTTAGTAGCTCAAAAAGGACATAGATAATTCATTCGTAGAAATATTCAAATATAATTAAATTAATTACTTTTTCAGTTGTAATACAGATAACTGAAGCTTTAATCCTTTCCATGCCTACATTTCATTTAATAAGTCTAGTTTTCGATCTGATAATGCTAATTATTTGTTAATCATTTTTTTAATCTGCAGTTCTTTATGATCTACAGTATACAGTACATTTTTTAAACATGTCACAGGAATGTAGCATATTAAAAGCATGATTCTTATATTATACCGTGTTTCTCCAAAAAGACGACTCACCTTGAAAAGAAGCCGTGTCATGGTTTTGAGCGCATGTAATCAAATTAAGCCCCACCCACGAAATTAGCCCTAAATAAGACCTCGCCCATCCTGGGGTGCAGGGGTGGGGCAAGGCACACAGGTAAAATATAAGCTAGGTTGGGGATGGGGGGTGCAGCTGCCCTACTTACCAGGCCTCGCAAACCCCAATACCTGCCTTGCCTTATTCTGCAGCCGCTTCTTCTGCAGCCACTTGCCACCACTTGCACGCATCGCCTTGGCCCCTGTTTTCCCTTCAAATGCCGGATCGATCTGGAGCTCTGTTGACAACTGCAGATACCTTCCGGAAAGCCCTCTGCAGGCCAGGTTGATGCGCGTGAGTGGCAGCAAGCGGCTACAAAAGAAATGGGCCAGCAGCGGGCTCCTACTGGGCAGGGCTATTGGCGCGTCACCATGAGGTGAGTCAATAATTAGAACCCTCCAAAAAGAAAGCATAGCCTTTTATTGGGGGGTCAAAAGAAAATAAGACCCAGCCTTCTTTTTGGAGAAACACGGAATATGATTATAATAAACCTTCCACAAATGGGATAATTTAAGGCAACTTTTGCCAAACTAATGCCATCCAAATACATTGGGAAATCTTGACGCTCCAATTCCAACATGTCTGGAAAGTGTCAGGTTTAAATTATGTATCTTCTCTTGAATATATATGCTTTCTAAAATGAATCCAAGACATTATACTATTACAATTTTCATCAATATTTGGCTATCAAAACATGTCATTGTTTTAAATGAAAGGCAAAAGGAAGGAGGAAAAGGAAGGAGGATGCAGAAGAGGAAAGGAAGAAATTCTACTAGAGCAATTCTAAGTTGCAAATTCTATTTCACTATTCAGAAGGAATAAAAAAAAATTAGCCTACCATATTTCTATTCTTTAACATCAATTTTTTTAAAAAAATATTCAGTCTGAATATGAATGATCCTATTTATTTTTTTAAAAGATATTTTTTTATTGCTATGTAATCTGCTAAATTTTATTGCCTTATATCCTTTTACTTTCACATCATCATAAAGTATAAAACAAAGTACACTATATCTTCAGATTGAAATCCACAGTCATAATAATATAGGTGCAAGGCATAAATAAATATCTGTCACCTACCTTGAAACTGTGTGAATTTGATGGTCCCCATCCTCTCTCCATTTCTGAACATAACTTGACCCTAAGTAAAGTAAATAGATGCCTTGTGATACCCTTATACAACTTGCTTATTTTAAATAACAGTAAGAATAATTACTGAACACAGGGACAGACAACCTGTGCCATGAGCACTGATGCCTATAAGTCTTCTTCCTTGGCTCACTTCGCATTCTCTACTTATCTATGTTTTTTTTTAAAAAACCACCTGTTTTAATAGTAATTGGTCTAGAGGTTAAAGTATCAAACTAAAAAGTGGGAAACCATGAGCAGGTTCTGTCTTAGCCATGAAAGTCAACTGAATGAGTTTGGACCAGTCATTCTTTCAGTCCAACTCACCTCATAGAGTTGTTGTTGTTGCAGGGATAATAGGAGGAGAAAGATGTGCTGGATATGCTCACCAGCTTGAGTTACTTGTAAAAATAATAAAGGTAGGAAATAAATAAATAAACAAACAAACAAACAAACAAACAAATAAATAATGCTAAAGTACAATGCATCAGCCGCTAGCATCACCTTTATTTTCAGCAATGTCTCAGTCCATATAAACCACGTAGACATTCTTAGAAAGAAAAATGGCACATATCTGCAGCTCAGTGTTTAATTTGGCATTATGCACACCTTCCCAAAAAGTAGTTAAAGGATTGGAAGGTATAATCCTGTAGGAATAGAGGACTGTAAGGATAGAACCACACTAGTTTGCCTTCTTATAAATGGGTATTTTGTGAATGTTCATGCAGAATCTGGCAGCCATTTCATATATTTATATAACAAGGATAACAGATTCTATCATACTGAATAGCTAGCCAAACAAGCCAATCATTTTAAAGATGTAACTTACAAATTATAGAATCTAATATGTGAATGAACTATATTTTAAAAAGTTGAAAACAAATCACATGCATACATGAGAAGTTACTAATTCCTTTGCAGACATGGATTTACTGCAAAGAAAGGAATGAATTGTAAACTACTATACTGCTGTAAGCTTTCAAAACAGGCAACATTTTAAAAATGTGCCATAAGCACATGAAATTTAATTGAATGCAAATAACAGAGAGGATTTCTGTGTGCTTTGGCCAAGTTAAGCAGGTACTGCATTAGAAAAGGAATCAACAAGCTTTTTAAAAATATATACTTTTAAAAAACATAGAAGCCTGGATACAATTTTTTTTTTGTAAACAGAAAGGAATTCAGAAGTTTACCACTTTCACCTGCTCTTGGGAGATGGGAAATCGTAAGAATAGTATGCACTACAATCACATACAGCTCCTTAAATTCCTCAGAGTCTTTCTACAAGTTGCCATTTCATAGTAGTTTTTTTAAAATGCCATCACAGAGTAGAGTTTATTGAGCTGCCGGTAAAAGAAGAAACTAGGGAAAATCTTATGAACAAAATAAAAGCTATGCATCTAAATAATACTGTAAGATGCAATCTGGGTCAGTCACCAGGACCAGAGGTTTAGTCTTCTGAGCTTTCAGACTCAAGTCGGAGTCCACCCTCACGGAACTTCTCTCTACTGGAATGTGTGCTTTGGGCTATCCTATGCATCATATTTATGTGGTCTCTTCCTATTGGTTGATTTGTGAGTTTTCTGTCCTGCCAAGTCCTCAGCTCCTAAATGTCTGATAAGCTGGTGGTAAATCAGCACTCCTGTTGACTGACAGGGGGCTCCTTTCCCAGGCTTTAATCATTTTCCTAGCTATCTTTGTATCTAGGTAATTTGATTTTCCCAAACACAATTCCAATGCAAATAAGTACATAAGGATTTAGCTCAAAAAATATATTAAGCAGCACATATCTGGTTTTAATATTCTATTAGCATACGTTTATCATTTATTGAAGTCTCATTTTCATCTTTGCATACATTTCAAATACAATATTTTGTTTTACTAACTGATTTGCTTTTATATACTATTCCAAGAAATAATACAGGAAGTAAACCCCAGCTGTAGTAAATATTTCTCCTATGAGGTTAAAATTATTTCCATGATTTATATGACAATACTCATTGCAAATTTCTTGAATGAATAGTGTCAAATTCAAATCGGTTTTAATAATTCTAATCACAACAGCATGATAGTAGGTTGAATATGAAGTAAGTCACAACAACCAAATCTATGCATGAAGACTAAGAATTATAAGAAAAAAAATAATTTCTATCACTTGGATTTATGAATTTTTTTTTTTTAAAATAGAACTCCCTACTCCTGAGATGAATCAGGGGGAATAGTCTAATGAAGTTTGCTTTCCTAATTTCTTATTTTCAGGGAAGTCTTAAAAACATACAGAAACTAACATAATCAACATCATCATCATATTAGATTTACATCTATGCCCATATCACCATTGTGACTCTGGGCAGCTAATGACATATAAAAGAAAGTAAAACAAGGACAAAAACAAAAACTAATATATAAAAGTTATAATGACTATCAAGATTTTTAAAAAATTGATAAACTAAAATTGCCCCAATGGCTCCAATAAACCCTCTGAACCAGTATGTGTTTCAAATCCCAGTGCTACCAGTTCACTATTGGGGGAGCATAGGGGTGCTTGCTTTGCAAGCGTGCCACACTTCTGTGCATGTGCAGAGGGTTTTTTATGATGTTTCGGCAGGTGGGCGGAGCCTCCCACCACTGTCACTACTGGTTCGCCCGAACTGGGGCAAACTGGTAGCAACCCACCACTGCTCTGAAACACACACACCCCATGCAGAAGCACATCTAGGTCTTATGGCTTTTTGAAAGGCCAAGAGATTTGGGATGAATTCGATCTCAGGAAGTATGCTGTTCTGAAAGACAGATGTTGAGACAGAAAGGTCTGGTTTCTGGGTCCCATAAAATGACATTTTTTAACTGATGGAACTCACTTCATCTTGCTGCATCTGATGGAACAAGTAGAAACAGTTGGGGAGAAGCTGACTTGAAAAAAACCCAGTCCCTTGTCATGCAAAGTTTTATACGTGGCAACCAACACCTTGAATTGATCCCAAAACATACTAGAAGCCAGTGCAGCTTGAGGAGCAGAGATGTACAGTAACAATGGACACACTATGACATACTCTTAACTGCCTACATTGCTCCAGCTAGAGTTTTCAAATGTTCTTCAAGGACGGCTCTATATAAAGGATATTACATTAATCCACTTGGAAAATGGTCAAGCAATGCCACTCAGACCAAGGAAAGAGTGCAATTACCACACAAGTGAAGTTGTGCAAAGGCTTTCCTAGCCACAGTTGTTCCTTGAAGTCAGGCCCCCAAATTATATACTGTTCTGTTTAGTGTAGTGCAATCCAATCCAGAACTAGAGATGGAAAATTACTGAAAACAGTCCTGTTAGAGTTGAGCTAAAGCCCATTTTCCCCGTCCAAAGTTCCACAGCTTCCAGACACCATGCTAAAATCCCCATAGCATCAGTTGGTGGACGATGATAGGGAAATAATTTAGCTATGGACTATTTATGATATAAGATAACATTTATGTATTTATATGTATTCATGTATATGTATTTATGATATAAAGAAACAAAAGAATTTAAAATTTTATATTACAGTATAAGATAAAATCTGTTAAAATATGGAACCCTTTTAAAAACGATAAATGTGTGGTTCTCACCATTAGCTTCACTGTAAGATGTCTTTTCATTTCAAGATGTTATCACATATGCCAAAATGTTACAGCCATACTCAAGAAACTGATTAAATAGGTATGATACCTCTGGAAACAGGTTAAACAGCTCAATGAAAGTAGGAATTTATCATGTTTGATGTATTTACTGTACATGTTACCAGAATAATAAAAAATGAACTCATCTCTTTCAAGGACTGCAATGATCAACTGCATCAGCAATTTGAAAATCGTTAGTAAGTAGGTAATTGCCTTGTAGTTGCCTGTTTCCCCTCTTGCTGTATATTTCATTATCACAGGGGTTTTTCCAGATGTTAACCAATTTTCAATTTCACCTCTTTGCAGTACGTTGCTAAACTGCTTGGCAATGAGTTGTTGCAGAGTAGTCAGTTCACGCAGTTCATCTTCACTTAGTACTAACCAGTTCTTGATCTTCCTTACCTTTTCTCAACCTTTTCTGCTATTATTATATAGTCTTTCATTTCAGCTTCTTTTTATTCTTATTCATTTCTTTTATTCAATCTGCAGTCTTGCTATATTTCTTTAGGTTGTCCAATACCTGTGCCCAACACTTAGTGTGATTCTTGTTGACCCAGGCAATGAACAATCCAGTACAGGTTTCTGTAAATTATGAATTGCTATGTGGTTTATAGGATAGGCACTCTTTGACTGGCTCCTGAGTGGCTCCTGTCCAGCGTGGTTCAACATTTCACATAGTTCTCATACTCCTCAGAACATGCAAGCCTCACAACCATCTCAAGGTAGCAGTTCACTGGAGGAACATAATTAATTAAAATAAAACCCCAAACAACATAGTTTTTTTCCTCATAGCAGAGCTATTCTAGTTCCCAATCATTAGTGTCAATGAATATTCACACAATCTCGGGACTTCCGGTTGTACTTCTGGTGCCTTTGGAAGCTGGACCACGAACTCTGCAGTCCCACTCCGATCTCTCCTCATCGGAGGGCTCAAAATCAAGCCATAGCCACCCTGGAAGGGTGATGAATTAAAGGGGGACTCCCTGGCAGGTAGAGGAGAGCCACATCTCTCCTCCCTGACTAGGAAAACTCCCTCATGAAGACTTGGAGGAGCAGCAGCAAACATGGCTGCCATGAAGCTGAAGACAGTCTGAACACCTAAGACAGTGCTGTAGCGGAGAAAGTGAGTGGCATGTGAACTGGGTGAGAGAATTCTTTTTATTGGAAAATGACCCCAAGAAATCCAAGGGAGAAACATATTTAGAACCATTTGCCAACGGTGGATAAGAATGGTAAAAAAAAAATCACAGAGATTTAAAAAACATGAAAAAGAAATTTGAACTTTCAAAGTGCAAGACGTGGTATTGAAAAGGCATTGTAAAATGTTGGAATTAGATCCTGAACCCCTTTTTATTAAAACTGCCCACTTATTAGATTTACAATTATAAATAATTAAAATCGAAACTGTCGTCAATAACGCAGAGAGGCTGCAGCAAATTGAAGTTAGAGCACCATCTGCTGCTAAAAGGAGACCTGTGCAAGTATCTACTTCAAAACCATTGGACATTAAACAAGATCTTTAGACAAGAGATCCCTGAACATTGTTGAATAAATAAAAGTGATTGGAAGAAGTGTGGATAACCTCCTGTTTTTTTTTTAAAATTGATTGACTGCTTGTTGATTAGACATTTAAAATTGTGATTTTAAGAATTTCTGGACAATTGGCCTAAAAGGAGAGCTGTTAAGCAAAGACATAATATAAGATGGAAGCAAGTGGAGATAATGAAATGGAGCTGATGTATCAAAACATTAAGGATTTCATAAAAGAACAACATAAGGAGATGATGGATATATTTGATCATAGACCAAAAATTGGAAAATATAATAAAAAGAACAATGAGCAAAGACTAGGACTTGGGGAAAAAATGAATATTCACACAATCTCCATGGTGGATTGGAGTCTCCGGGTACATTGCTATTGCAGATATGGCTTAATGTCAGCTGTCGCAACATGGTCAGTTTGAAAAGAAAGACTCTCGAATTCACTGTTAATGAAAGTATACCTTACTAAAGCCAAGTGGTTACAATGTAGCAAAGCCAGATCGAAACTTTCGCATGCAAACATCTGGCTAACTTTTCCCTTTTTTCCCCTCTTCTCTTTTGGTTATCTCTAACTATCTAATTACATTCAAACAAATTGTTTTGGTAACAGTCCCTGGCTTGATGGGCTGGAAGGTGTTTTGCATTCCATGGTGTGACCTTAGAATGGCCGACAGCTCTCAGAGGACAGCATGATGAATAGTTTTGATTCCCCCGCACCTTCATCCCACTCCGCAGCTCCCCCCCCCCTTATTTCATATGGCAGACTGGCATCTGGTGAAGCATGGCTGGACCAGCAGCATGGCAGTCCTGACATTTAGGCTGCATGTTTGTATGCATATGCACACATACGTGTGAATATACACATGTTCACATACATAGACATTTCCTTTCCAGCTCAATAATACAGACTTCTTTTTGTGGTTAAGAGACCGGAAACATTCTTGGGTTTTAAGCTGTTTATTTTGCTGTTGCTTCTACTATCCTTACATTCCTCCCGAAATACAGTTACACAGGATATCTACAAAATAGACAATAACTCTGTGGAAGAAGGAATTGTCGGATTCTAAGTACAACAGCTCAGCATAAGCTAGAGTGAAGCACTCAAGACGCTATTAAACAATTATGGGCTGACACATTCTCTGTTGTTCACTCTCAGTTTCCAGAAAATAGAAAGCTGGAGACGTTTTAAGAATGAGGATGCATTCCCATGTTAATAGTTAATGTATCTCAATTGGTCAGTACTGATGGATCATTAATTTGTATAAATCTTCTCTGAATCCATTTATGCCACTATCCTTCCAAGAGAAAAACAAATGGGAGTATTTGTGCCTTAGATGAAAAATGATTTTTCTCTATCAGTTTTATATGTATTTACTTAAATGAGTGGTCAAACCATTTTTTTTTAAAAGGAGGTTTTTTTTTTTGCTGTCCTCATTTTCTTTTATTCCTGTTGAACTGATATACTTCTCTAATGACCCCATCAACTTCTTTGCTAATGAATGTTTGTTGATGTCTGCCTAATGACCCCTTCTAACTCTGCATCAGCAATGCAGCCAGAAATGATAATGGAATCATTTGTTTTATTCATCACAACATGGGCTTCCTGTTCCAAACAATGTTAGTGGGAATACCAGTCTATCTTATCACGCAGACAAGATATCCCAATCCTGAATTTGCATTATATCACCAATGCAAAAGCGAAATTGTAGCAGCAGTCAAAAACACAGCTTTCTAATAGAAATATCTGTGTTGATAGCAGCAGGTATATTTAGCTATAAAAGTAAACGAATAGGAATTGCCACTTAGACTTATGCAAACTTAGAAAAATACAAGTGTCTTCATATTATGCAGGTTGATTGATGAGGCAATTCAGGACATAGCTTAAAAATCACCCAGTCAAAAACTCTATATAAAATGTAGTTGAACCCTAAAATACACCCTTTTCCAGGCAGACTCCTTTGGCCCACATCTTTTCCATAGAAAATACAAAGAGAGGTACAAATTAAAAATCATAGTGTCAGACTTGGAACACATAGGTTCAGACAAAAGGTTTGGGCAATTTCTCATTCAGACAATGGAGAAGTACTCCTTTGATACTCCAATAGTTTGCGTCAGTAACCCATATTAGACAAGGATAACTAACATATAGAAATTAACTGCAAGAGATAAGCTAAGGTAAGCTAAGCTAAGATAAGCTTCTTCTTTGGATGAGCCATACATCACAAAGTCTATCATATGTACAGTAAAAGTACAGTACATTATAGTAAGATTGCTTGGATAATGTCAGGTTACTAGGTGTTCAGTTTTAAATTATATCAGTTCTGAAACTGTTAATGAGTCAAACTACAGTTTAATACACTACCAGGTAACACAACCAAAAACAAATGTGCTACACCTAGAACCATAAAGCTCAACATGAGAGGGAGGGAAAGGGAGAAAGTGATGGAAACAAAATTAAGGTGTTGAAACTTGGAGTTTGTAATTCATACTTTAGAGAACTTGTTGATGTCCACAAGTAATTAATAACTTATTGAGTATTCAATAACTTGTTGGTACTTTAATAAGAAAATCTGCCTACTCCCTGCATTTCCAATTCATTAAGGCTCACTCAGATTGACAGAAGAATAAAAGAATCATGTCCCACTCCCCAAGGAATTAGGCATCTGTTTTTTTCTCTCTTTTGTGAATATGCTCATGTCCAATGGAAACAAAAATGCCTATCTACAATTTGTTACTAGCTCAGGGATTATGATGATCTTATTCTTCTGATAATCTTGGAGGTTATTTTGAAGAAAATGTTGTTTAAGAATATATGTTTTTACTTTAACCAATGTGTTCATCGTTCTAATAACAAATATTTCATTTTTAGAAAAATCAACAAGTTAAAAGGAATTAAAAGAGGAACTCTCATCTTCCATATATTCATCTCCACCACCCACCCTCCAAGTCTTCATTTCTCTACCAGCAACACCTTGGGCAGAAAGAAAACCTGTCATCATCAATTCAGGATCCTAATGACAAAGCAAGAAGAGAGGAGAAAACCACTGAAACTGGAAAAAAAATGCAGAAATGTTTTAATCTTGACTTCATCTCCTCTACCACCCAAACCCTCAATATTGGTTAATTCATTGAGGTCTCCATTTTGAAAATATAGAAAAAACTAACAAAGAATTAAAAATAGAGAAGGGCTATTATGTAATTATCTCCATCTAGATTTTTTTTTTAGTAACAACATTGTTCTGCTAACTGCTGCACTTGCAGCAGAGTGTGTACCTACATACTATTGTTGGCTGCTCTATTGCTAGAGTTTATGACTGGATTGATTATACATGAAGGAGAGACCAAGATATCTCTATTATGAATAACTACTGAGCAGCCTTTAATGTGTAGAATCACTTGAATAGGGATCTCTATTGTCGCTGGGCCTGATCGTGACCAAATTGGGACATCCAGTAGTCCTGTTCTTCCAGCCTCCAGTTGGAATGTATAGTACATATGCAAAAGACATGTAGCAGATATAGACAAAGACCGAAAGATGATCACTGGTCATTAAATGGGTCATCAGGTGGAACTGGACGAAGATTAAGGGACTAATAATCTTTTAGAGCCAGTTGTCCACAGCAGAGTTCCCAACCTTTTCAGCTCTGTGGACTAGCAGATGGGGGAGAGAGAAGATGGTTTCATGGTGCAGCAAACAAGCACGCATGCACAGCTCCAACTGTTGCAATGGCAGGCATGCATGCCTACCCCATGAGCACATGTAGTGCATGTGCTCACCTGCTCTCGCGCAAGTGGAGATGCGCATACGCATGCTCACCTGCCACTTCTGCAGCCCAGTTCCAAAAGGCTCAAGGCCCAATAATGGGTTATGGCCTGGGGGTTAGGAACCCTTGCTCCACACTGATGACTTTAGCTATTTTTTTTCTTGAAAATAAGAGATGGAAAGAGAGGGGGAAAATATAGGCAAAGTCAGGGTGATGTTCTGTAACTGGCCATTATAGGTCTTTTTTTTATTATTCAAGATGGTGGCATTCTCATGATAGTTAAGTATAGGTACAGTATATACATGCAGTTTTACATTAATGTATAACTAGGAAATTAGTTAGAAAGTTTTAAACTTGCCCACCTCAAGTTTTCTGAAAATTGTCTTCATAGTAAGCATATGTTTGAAAAATTTGTATTTGCCAGAATAATTGTAGTCCTGCCAAAAGACAGAATGTTTTATTATACTGATTTTTGCAGAGTAATTATACTACTCAAGAAGCAGATGGCAGTTGCAGCTTGGGGGGGGGGGGGAAGGTGTCTTTGCACAACTCCATTTTTTGCACAATATTCCTAAATCGGGAGACTTTCTCAAAACCATTCATGTCTTGGTCATCATTCAACTGGATTATAGTAAGTCACTCGATATTAGGTTGCCCACGATGACCACTTGAGGTTTATAGCTAGTTCAGAATTCGTTGACTTAGGTAGTTAAGGATATCTTACTTTTCAAAAGTAACACTACTACTGGGAAAGCTACATTGGTTGCAGTTGGCTTCTAGGTGCAATTCAGACAGCAGGTATTTGCCATGAACGCCCTGTTTGGCTCAGGATCTGGATATCTGTGAGACTACCTTCTCTTATCATTTTCTGCTCTATGTTGTTGTTGTTAGTTGCAAAGTCATGTCCAACCCATCACAACATTCCTCCAGGAACTCCTGTCCTCCACCATCCCCCGGAGTCCACCCAAGCTCACGCCCACTGCTTCAGTAACTCCATCCAGCCACCTCATTCTGTCATCCCCTTCTTCTTTTGCCCTCAATCTTTCCCAGCATTATGTTCTTCTCAGGGGTGAAATGCTACCGGATTGGACTGGATAGGCTGATCTGGTAGCAATGATGGCTGGTGGTTGGGAGAACCGGTAGCAATCATCTCTGGTGGCCCCGCCCCCGCCTGTCCAGTCGCCGACTCAACAGGCGCGTTGGGGCCATCTTGCCTGCCACCTGTGTGTGCTGTGCTTGGAAAGGGTCAGCAGTTCCAATCCACCTCCCCACTGGCTTTGCAGTGGCTCCTGACACCACACTGTGCTTTTCGGGGCAGAGAGCGGTTTAAATGTCCTGCCAAAGAGGCTGGGCGGAAGCAGCTCGTGGGCCTCCTTTCACCTCCCATGACTCTGATTGGTGGCAGCGGTGCTTAGTGGGGGAGGTGGGGCTGCGGGACGGTGCCTTGCCTGGCTTTGGGTGCCGCTGCAGCCTCATCTGACCGAGGGGCACCCGCACTGCCGCCAGCTGTGCTGACACAGCCCCAGCTGTGAGCCCCATGGCCAGGGAGGCCGCCACCAGAGGCTGGGCGGCCCTGCTTGCGCCATGGAAGAAACACGGCGGAGGCGTTAAGGGCACCGCCGTGATTGCGCCTGCTGGGGAGCAAAGGCAAGTGGGTCAAGGCGAGAAGCTGGAGCCGGGGGAGAGATGAACGGCAGTGGCGGCGGCGCTCCTTTGGGGCCGGACTCTGGCTCAGCACCCTGCTGCTTCACCCACTATTTCGTGCTGTGCGGGATTGATGCCGACAGCAGCTTGGAGCCAGATGAATTAGCAGGTAAGCCAGAGGAGAAGAAGGACAGACAGATGGGGGAGGACAAAAGGGATAGCTAGGGGATCCGTCCTCCTGGCTCGGCTCTGGCTATGGAGCTCCATGGTCATGTGACTGAATGGGCATGGCTGTGTGTGACGTCAAGTTGGTCATGTCCACTCAGTCACAGGAACAGCCCCACCAAGCCACGCCCACAGAACTGGTTGGGAAAATTTTTAGATTTCATCCCTGGTTCTTCTCCAGTGAGTCCTTCCTTCTCATTAGGTGGCCAAAGTATTTGAGTTTCATCTTCAGAATATAGCCTTTTAAAGAACAGTCAGGGTTGAGCTCCTCTAGGACTGACCAGTTTGATCACCTTGTAGTCCAAGGGACTCACAGGAGTCTTCTCCAGCACCAAAGTTCAAAGACCTCAATTCTTTGGTGCTCAGCCTTTCTTTCGGTCCAACTTTCACAGCCATACACTGCAATTGGGAATACCATAGCCTTGACTATACGCACTTTTGTTGGCAGGATGATGCTTCTGCTTTTTAAAATGCTGTCTAGATTTGCCATAGCTTTCCTTCCCAAGAGCAAGCGTCTTTTAATTTCTTGGCTGCAGTCCCCATTTGCAGTGATCTTGGAACCCAGGAAAATAAATCTGTCACATTTCTTACCCATCTATTTGCCAGGAATTGAGAGGGCCGAATGCCATGATCTTAATTTTCTTAATATTGAGTTTCAAACCAACTTTTGCACTCTCCTTCTTCACCCGCATCAAGAGGCTCTTTAGTTCCTCTTTGCTTTCTGCCATTAGAGTGGTATCATCTGTATATCTGAGGTTGTTGAAATTTCTCCCAGCAATCTTAATTCCAACTTTTGATTCATCTAGTCCCGCCTTTCTCATTTATTTATTTATATTTTATTGCATTTATGCAATAAATGCATGATGTGCTCTGCATATAAGTTAAATAGGCAGGGCGTTGCAACCGTCATAGATATGAACCGGTCAACTTATTCTCCAAAGCATCAGAAGGCAAGACAAGAAACTAATGGATGGAAACTAATCAAATACAGAAGCAACCTGGAATTAAGGAGAAACTTCCTAATGGTGAGAACAATTATGGCTTGCCTTCCGAAATCATGGGCGCTCCATCCCTGAAGGTTTTTAAGAAGAGACTAGACAGTCAGTTATCTAAAATGGTATAGGTTCTCCTGCTTGAGCAGGGGGCTGGACTAGAAGACCTCCAAGGTCCCTTACCAGCTTTACTCTATTCTAATTCTAATTCAGTTCCCAAGCATCTGAATTTGGATCACGTGACCACAGGGTCACTGCAATGGTCGTTAAGTGTGGAAAAGCGGGCGTAAGTCACTTTTTTCATTGTCGTCGTAACTTTGAATGGGCACTAAAGGAACTGTAGTTAAGCCGAGGATCACATATATTCAAGCCCTAGCCAAAGACCTCAGAACGATTTATGTGACATCCAAGAGTGTAGGAGCATTATGTGGAGCTCTATCGATGTCTGCCATATAACTTAATTTTGTTCTGAGAACCAAAAACCACATCTAAAACGTAATTTTGGAGCAAGTAGTCCAGTAGTGAGTTGCTCCCAGTTCGGCCCAGTTCGCACGATCCGGTAGCGGTGAAGGTGTGACGTCACCGAACCGGTTCTCTGTGGCCGGGAGCTGGGCCCATCCACGCACCTGTACTTACTCTTTTTCTCCGTTTTCCTGCTCTGCTCATGTGCAGAGTGCTTGTTTTGAGTTTTTTTCAGGTAGATTAGTTACTGCGCATGCGCGGAGCGCGCGTCCAGCGTGCATGCGTGTGAGCGAAGAGAGCGTGCATGAAGAGAACCGGTAGTAAAGGTAAGTAGAACCCACCCCTTAAGTAGTCGCTGTAGGACAAAACATGCTTGAGAAAACTAGAAAAAAAAAATCTATCCAGTCCTCTTGCGTCTGTTTGCATCTCAAAATCTGCTCTGTAATAAAGACCTTCCGACAGATTTTAATCATTGGGTTTAATGAATGCATGGAGGGTTTCTTTCTGCTTTGTTTTTTTTTACAAGAGCAAGCTGGATGAACCTATTAGTTTATTTTGATTATTAAATACGGAAGGCGTCTGCTCACCAACGCATCTAGTCTTTTTCATATTAGTCCCACATCAGTCCTAGCTCTGATTTTTTTTTTAATCAAAACAGTATTCAGAATATGATTCCAAAAGATTATATTTTGAGAGATTTGCGATACGTATCTTGCTGGGATGACAGATTGCAGGGAAATTGGAGATAGCTGGATAATCTGCAGCAAGGCCTGTTTGACCTTTAATAATAAGAGAAAAGAGGGAAGGGAATAAAAGCACATCTTAAAAGACCCCCGATCAGTCACCCTAATTCAGTTGTTGATTCACCAGACCTCGCTGGCTGTAATGTTAAGGATGACCTATAATCAATGCTTCTTGGACTTCGTAAGGAACATCAGCACAGTTGAGAATTCTACCAAGAACGACGAATGGAAATGGTTGGCATGTTGGCTAAAGATTTGGGAAGCCTGGGAGTTAAATGTAGGTAGGCTTCCCATCTTCATGTGTAAGTAGGAGATGCCATTTAAAGCAGTGGTTCTCAACCTTCTTAATGCCGTGACCCTTTAATACAGTTCCTCATGTTGTGGTGACCCCCAGCCATAAAATTATTTTCGTTGCTACTTCATAACTGTAA
>JANHFM010006256.1:30690-41547 GCA_032468115.1 Grayia smithii | reverse complement strand
AGATAATCCGCTTCCTCCAGGAATTGCGGAAGCTGACGTGCCACCACGGTCTCAACAACCTTCGCTACAAAGCGAAGGCTGGAGATAGGACGATAGTTATTCAGTGAGACTGGGTCCAGGGCAGGCTTCTTGAGGAGGGGTCACACCACCGCCTCTTTTAAAGAGGTGGGGAAGACTCCCTCCCTCAAAGAAGTGTTGATAATTGCCTGGAGCCAGTCTGCTGTCATCTCTCGGGCTGCCGAAACTAGCCAAGAGGGACATGGGTCCAATAAACAGGTGATGGCACTCAGCCTACTCATAATCCTGTCCACATCATCCAGAGAAACAGGGTGAAATTCAAACTTCAGCAGTGGAGCAGCAGTAAAAACCCCGGTAATGCCCTCAGGTCCAGAAGTCAACGGGCGAACCCTTCAAACAGCTAGGAGGCCTGGCCGGCTGCGGATGGCATAGCAAAATGGCGACAATGAATGGTGAGGTGGCAGTGACAACCAAATCAACCACCTGATGGTTCCAAGGCCCAGGGAGGGCAGCGGCAGCCTTGATGGTATGGCTAAAGTGCCAATGACGACAGGTCCAACTTCCCTCAGTAGCCAGTCTATGCCCCATTTGGCAGAAGCCGGGCAACGGCGGTGGCGGCCTTAGAAGGAAAAAGGCTCAGTCACCTAAAGGTGGAAGTGGCAGCCGCCACCACGGTGGTCCAGGGCATCAAACAGGATCCCTGGCAATTGTAGCGAGGCCAAAATGCCAAGTAAAATCGCTCAACTGCCGCAGTGATGACCCAGATGGCTGCAGTGGGAGCAACCAAACTGCTGAGGCTGAGCCAGAAAGAAGGAAGGAGCAAGGAGGGGGGAAACGGCCACGTTGGAAGAAAGTCCGCTATCCCCAGCAGATTCCAGGATGACTCCACTCCCTTACATTGTCTGGAAGCCAGTCTGGGGAGGGCACTGAGGCTTTGGGTCTACCGGCCCAGAAAGAACCAGCCAAAAAACAGCTGAGACGACTGAGCCAGTCAACTTTGCCTCTCCACCGAATCCACCTCACCGCCCACACCACCATTTTCGCTCCGCTGCCGATGTAACTCTCCCCATGCTCTCACCTCATTCTCGGTCATTTTCAGAGCTCAAACCAACAATGGGGGAGCTCAATAATGCCTCCGGACATTCTCCCAGCCGACACGGAGGCCAAAGAGAACAACGGACCTCTCGGCTACCCAAAAAAGCTGAAGACCCTCATCCCGCCCAGGACCTCAACTGCAGGGAAGCGCCATCTTCAGGCATGCGCAAAGAAGGCAGAGAATGGCAGATGGATGCTGAATTCTTTGGTGAAATCTCTCCAGAGGAAGGAGAGATTGTGATATAGTCCATGTGCATTCAAGAGAGCCATTTCTCATGACTAGCTCACAGAAACCAAGGTTTTGCATTGGCTTATAAGTTGAGTGACTGGAAAATGATCATAAGCTTACAATCATAATGTAGCCTTTTTAAGGACATGAAGCTTGACTGGGCCTCATTTCTCTTTGGAATTTATTTTTTTATGATTTAGAAATATTAAAATCCCTTGGAGCAACTAGATTTTTTAATTCATTGGATGAGTTTCTTCTCCCTTTTTAAAGGAGAATTTATTAATTACTTAATAAGTAATTTTATTAAAGTTTAAAAATACAAAGATAGAAAACTAGTACAATCTCAGAAAAATATAAAAAATAAAAGAGAAAAAGTGCAGAGAAAAAGAAAAGAAAAATATATAAAAGAATGACCTCCCTCTTCATCAAGACATATACAAACAATTTCAGCAACTTACCTTCTCTAAGAATTCAACAAATAATCTTTTTTTTCCATATTTCACCTTTCTAATAAATGAATTGTAAATTCTTATCATTTAGTCTTAATCAGCAAAAGTTCACTAAGTTGTACCCAAAACAACATATATATTTTAACCTTAACTAAATAGAGCAGCTTCATATTCCTTAGCATATGTAACTTATTATTTCTCTAAAAATATAACAGAAAACTCTTCTTTAATATTTTATCTGTTAACTTTAAAGCCTGACAGCCTCAACATTCAGACTTACTGTAGCCCAGAAAAATTCATTAAGAACTACCAACAATAACAGCATATTAAGAATTTTGAATCCCAAAACAGAGTTCTGAGCCTCAACAATGAAGGGGCCAGGACAGCAATTTGTAATAGTTAGCATATCATCTTGCAGCATTTGCATAGGCAGTTCACATTAATGAATCCTTATGGTGATAAAAATATTTGAGTCTTTGTCATATAACAAATAGTTTAATACATTTTGCAGTTGTTTATTAATATCACTTTAGGAGTTAGATGCAAAACTATTTTAAAGTATTTTATGCACATCAACGTTGACCTTTTAGAAAACATAGTTAATATTGGTATAAACTTACTATTCTTTAAACATTTATTTAAACATTAGACTGTCTCTAGTCAATGTTGAATTCAAATAATATAATGTACTATGCATGTTTTATAATAAACAAATTATAGTAAGGAAAAATGATGGCATAAAAAATATACTTCATTATTTTAAATGGATTGTGCCAGACATCTGCTCTATATCCTTCATTTTCAAAGAGAAGCTTTAGAAAAATCTATTATAGAACTATAAGCAAAGCTGGTCTACAGATCCAACAAGAATGACTCCTGTATTCTTCAAGTTTAGACCAAATCCCTGTCAGTCATAGTGACTTTTTTTTCAAACCGGAACACAATGGGTGGTTAAATGAGTAGTACTCATAACTGACCTCACTCCAAAATAAGGCAGGCAGGAGGAAGGAAGGAAGGAAGGAAGGAAGGAAGGAAGGAAGGAAGGAAGGAAGGAAGGAAGGAAGGAAGGAAGGAAGGAAACGAACAATTGTGGCACATAGAGTTTTAGATACTAATGCTGTATATTTTTGAACAGTGGCAGTCACAGAACATAGAGATATATAACCTAAAAGGTGTTGCCCAAAGAGAGGCAAGCTTTTGTAGACAAGTGCTTGAAAGATGTCCAAAAGTTATATTGTTATTTAAAACTCAGAGGGATTTTGATATGAACTGCAATTTAGTGGTTATAGGAAGCATAGTATGAGCTCAGGTGAATCTTGTGAAATTTTTCTTTTACCTATTAACTGTCTTACAAAATATGAGTCTATGCTGGACAAATGTTATCATAGCAGCTAGGAAAGTTTGCAAAAGACCAATTCAAAGTAAACACATTATTTACAACAACTGGGCACGGTAATTTCAGTTGAAACTTATTTGTGAAGTTGAAAAATGATTTCTACATTTAAGCTTTGCAGTCAACTCTGTTAGCTGCTGATGAAAAGTTGAATGCCTTTGGAACTTCTAGTGAAAATTTGTAACAATTGTTTGATAAATACACTTCCTGAATAATGCATCCATTCAAATCATTGCTAAAAGATCAACAATCAAGGAAGTGAATTCTTATGACATAAAACCATGTTCTGTCATCAAGTTCTACTCAGTGCATTCTTACTGCAGAAAGGTCTTAACTTAGACTTATAAAACACTACCTGTCAAGCAACATGGCACAAAAAATGTCAAAATGGCTTTGATTAAGAATGATCCCGCCAGAAAATTGGCTATTATAAAGATAATCGGTGTGAATGCTGGTGAAAACGCAAGAAGGAAAAAAGTTTAAATAACTGTTTAACAACTCTGCTCCAACCACTTCCACCTGCACATAGGCAGCCTTGATACTGCACAGCTCCCATCAGTGAACCTTTGGGGCCACAGAGCCCATTTATATAATGATCTGTCCAACAGACCACACAGCTCAGATATAAGAAGAAATGAGGCGGAAGAGGTGTCACCAAATTTTTATGCTATCATCTGCCTCCATGAAAACTAAACCACTGTTGCTATGGAGTTAATTTTTAAAGATTTGGTCTGGCTTCTGGATTTGATATGTTGTCTAATATTATTTTAGTCTGTGCATGCTTTTGGTCTAAGTTTGCTTTTAAAAATGTCCTCTGAAGCAATTTCTTTGATTTGGTAGGCTCCTAAGCAGGACATTACGTTGTTTTAAATACCTTCTGGGCATTTATTTACTGATTTGGCAAACATACCTAATGTTTTCCCTTCAACAACAATCCTGTGAGATGGATTGGGTGGAGAGAGAATGACTGTCCTAAAGTCATTCAGCTGGCTTTCATGTTTAAGGCAGGGCTAGACCTCCACCATTTTCCAGTTGCTAGCCTGATGTCTTAGCCACCAGACTAGATCATGCTGGCTCTTTGCCTTGGTCTCCATGCTATGAGGGGTCATTTTGTTTTCTTGGCAGACATCCATTTCACCAATTCACCAAAGCTGTGCCCTCAAATCCACCATTCTAGATTTATTCCCGATGCTAGGAACACATAAAAGAACTTATTCATCTTTTACATACAGTGACATATCCAATACCTTATGGGCTAAGCTCCATGAGTTAATGTCCTGAATTGAACCTCAAATAGCAACGTGGATGCAGTCAGCCATTACTTTACATTCTCTAGCTTTTCCAATATTCAATATGTGAACTAAAATAAAATAAAAATAAAAAAGGAGGGGGATATTCAACCTATTAAAGATAATAGGAAATTAATTTCATGTTATCTAAAGCAGCCTTTCATTAATTTAATTTAATTTAATTTAATTTAATTTATTGAATTTATATGCCGCCCTTCTCCCGAGGGACTCAGGGCTGTTCACAACTCTAAAAACATATAATAGAAAATAAAAAAAAATTAAACCATAGCTACAATAATAAATGACAATTTAAAATTAAAAACATTGATAAAATCTAATTTAAAATCAATAGTCCAGGCCTGCTCTTTGAAACAACCATGTCTTCAAGTTGCGGCAGAAGGAGCGGAGGTCGATTAGATTATATGGATAGGACAATCAAATTCAATAATCTCCAGGCTGCAAAAGAACTAGTATCAATTTGATCATCTTCACTCAACTGCCTATAAAACAAAAGGCTAACAGCTAAGAGCTTCATTTAATTCCTCCGTAATGCCCAATCATGTAGAATTTCAGAAGAAGAGCCTCTGGACTAAATAAACTGTGTAAGAGATACTTGAATTGACAAGCATTCAGAGGTAAATCATGCTCATGCCTAAACGTTGGGGGAAAAAAACAGGTTCATCAAAACTGAATTGATATAATACCATGAAAGGCCCAGTTTGTCCCTGGAGTGGATTTATCCACTAGTTTTAAATAGGATTACTCATAATGCAAATTTTTCTTAGGTAACACGTTCAGCATTATATCTATGTCTTTAGATGTTTGATTTATATTTTATTGCATTAAGTGCACATATTTCTATCTCCCAATTAAGCAACCGATCCAGGCTACATACAGCAAGTAGAAAAAAATGAGATGACACTTCAGGTAACAGATGAATGTCATAGCAAGATCAACTCAATGAAAGTAAGAATTTACTATGATTGATGTATTTATACATTGCTGGAAGAATAAAAAGTGATCTCAGAAAAGAAGGAAGGGCCTTGAGCAAGATGACAGAATTTAAAGCTTTTAAACAAAATTAAGGTCACACACTAGGACAGTGTTGGTGAACCTTTTTCAGGGAGCACCAGAGTCCCGAAGAGCAGCTTACTGGTGCGCGTGCATGGAAGTGCCAGAAACTGGAAGAGCAGCTCCCCTGCACGCATACTGAGCTTCTGGTTTCCAGCATGCACATGTGCGCCAGCCACCTTGTCTTTTGGTTTCTGGTGCGCATGCATGCATGAAGACCAGCTATTTATGCTTAGTAGTTGTTTCTTTTCATGTTATTCAACTGTTACTATCCAATATAGACCTTTTTTTCTTTTTTCTTTTGTTATTTTAATAATAAAATATTGAATAAAATATTATATTTTATTAAAATATAATAAGATATTATATCATTAAAAATAGAGACAGTATCATTGCCAGAAACCAGTTAATTGACACCTCCCAGGAAATGTCTAGCCTTCAACCAAGCCTACATCTGCATTCAAATTGGGTTCTGAAATTCTTTATTCCAGTCTATTTATTTATTCACTTTTCATGATATTTAAAAGACTGGTCTGATTTAGTAAGTTATTTATTTAAAACTTAAATTAAACCAAAGTTCTGACAAATGAACTCAGATTTAATATTAACCAGCAAGAAAAGTCCACATACAACAGAAAGACACAAAAAGAAAGGACAACTTGTTCAGCCTCATTATGGCTGGAAAGGGTTCAACTACTGAATTATACTTTTGCCATGGCAAGTATCGCTAACTTAGGACTGTAGGCCATACTTTAAAACACAACACAATGCAATGCCAAATACAATTAAACATACTTTTTGAAGGATACTTATTAAATTTAGTTGCATTTGCCTTGATACAAGGAAGAAATGCACATGAAATAAACATACTTTTATGAGTAGTTTTCTTCCTTGGTAGGGAATTATAGATAAATGGGCAAGCAAGTAGTATTTTTTCCTGATCTGACAGAGCTGTTTGCACACAGACCTTTAAACAAAGCTGGAATCCCACTGATTTATTGCAAGTTTATGATTTACTGTATGCTTTTGACACTGAAGAAATTGCATGGCCTTTTCTCATTAAAGTGGTTGCTTTTGTTTACAGTATCTTCTTGAAGTGTATGTATATTCTGTGAATTTATACAAGTTAATAGTAGCATTTAATTCCCTCTGTTTCATTAAAATTCTTCCCTGCTATAAAAGTAAAGTCACAATTAGAGCATCTCTCTAAGAGGAAAAAGTATGTGTGTGCAGAGGAGGGGGTACTTCACCCCTGAAACAATATCCATTGGACTTGAGATGCATTGATGTGTAAAGAATTACAATTCACTGAGCATTAAAACTGACAACCAGAGAGATTTTGCAGGCTAAAAAAACAATAAAAACCCAGTGGCAGTATTTTGTACAGTCAAGAAACAATGCAAAGAAAGATATTTTATTGTTTATAATAAATTCCTGTTCTTTTCTTTCAGACGATGTTGAATTTAAAGATAGTGAAGTAAAACATTATAAAAGGTAATTTATTATTAAATATATTCCACTTCTTAATTATTCAATGCAGTACTTGCACCTCAATATTACTTTGCTAATCTGTATATTGAAATAAACCAACTATAGATATATAAAATGAAATTTCTGTTAGAAATAAAATAATTTATGATTCAATGCCAGAAAATATTCTGTTCAAACCAGAAAATATGAGTATTAAAAAACTACAAAGAGAAGAAAAAAGAACCCTGAAAACTGATAAATCTTTGATACTAATGGTAAACTTTTTCCCCATTGCAGATAAGAACACTAGCTTCATTCCTTCACACACTTCCCTCCTTTTTAGAAGCTCGAAGTTTAGAGGGTCACATTCTTCTACTGCATTGGTGATTGCAACAGACTTAGCCCAGAGTTGCCTCTAACTGTGAGATGGATGGCATATAAATTTAACAAAAATAAACAAATAAATGTCTTACCTTGCCATATTTATAACAGGATCTATACTCCCTTTGGGTTGTTCAATTTCCCTTAGACTGGAAAAATATTAGCTTTCTCTGTATATCTCCTTTTTCAGTCCCTCCTTTTTTTCTTTTCTTTTCCAACCGCTCCATGTCCTCTTCTAGTTTCAGCTCTTCTAGCTACAAGGTAATCTTCATCTGGGAACACTGCCTTAATTTCTGCATCTGGATAGCACTCTTGTGTCCAAAACCAAATAGACCAGGTAGGAGTGTAGGAATTGTTCCAAAACAATTTCCTCCACATATCCTCCATATTCTGTCCCTCTGGCTATAACCATTTTCTAATTAAGTCTGCTACTCTTGCTCAAAGTTCTCTTAATCTTTCCTGTATCTGCTACTTATATTCCAGGAATTACTGCTTGTAACTGTACTTTACAACTTCATAATGATAGAAGATCTCCTCCAATACTGTCTTGTAATCCACCACCTTTTGAGCATGAAGACTTGTTTATACCCTTAAAGCCTTTCTTGTCCAACATGGGGCTAATCTAGCCACCAAATGCTCTCTCAGACATTTGCATGACACTGTAACTTGTTCAAAATAGTGAGGTCTATGACCTCATTCTTACTGAATGTATGTATTTTATATCCCTAATCCAGGGAGTGTTTCTTTTTTAAAAAATAAAGCTACGCTAGAAATTGAGTTACAGCTAACCAAACATGGAGAGTCTTGTCCAGTGGTTTCTATGTTCTTGAGAGGGAAAATTAGCTCTTTAAACTCCATCCTCCAAGCTTCTCTCTCAGTTCAACCAATGCAAGCTTGCTTTCACATTCATTTTCTTCTTCACGTTTTTCCATTTGCTCTTCAACAGCCCCCTTTGCCTTTTCTTCTTCCATCTGCTGGTGCCTGGTGTAAGGACATGTTTATGATGCCAGGGAACTAGAATATAGATATCACACACTGGTTCCTGCTTGGCTTCTTATCACACATCTATTAGCATGTGCTGCTCATCCTCTGCAATCTTGGATCCCACTGCTAGCACCACCAGTGAGGTTTCTTTGTTTTCCAAGGACTGGACACACCACAGCATAGAAGACAACATACAAAATACTATAATGTAGCACATACCTTCTCGCCTTGGGTTAACTATACCGTCCTATGTCCTATCATGTAACTAAGTCTTTGATGGTTAGCCCTTATAATAAATAAAAACCTTGAAGTCTGTAAAGAGTCATACAACCTTTGCCTTCTTCCAAAAGTTCTTGCACTGGTTGGGATGAGGTGCTGTCTCAGTGTGGTTCCTCCTTCACTTTGCTGCCCAGCTTCAGGCCAAGCTCTAAACCTAGCTCCAGGCAGGAATGACATCATAATGGGCAGTTTACCATAGCTGGCAGTTGACTGATAGCTCTCTTGCTTACTGGTAATAGTCATACATTCCAGATGTCATTTTCCTCTTCCTCATTTGCTTGTTATCATCTTCTTTTTCTTTCCCATACACACACACTTTTGTAGATGAAGGGCCTGGGTGGGGTAAAGCTACTTTTTCTAGAAATTTTACTTTTTTACCAAAAGAATTAGAGGACTTTTACAACTTGGCATCAATGACTAAGTCTTCAGAGAAATGAAGATCATATACAGTATTCTTTTGTGCGTGTGTAATGCCTAGCTTTTCTCTTATCTCCATTTATAGCACTCGTTTTATAGTAACATAATACATTCCATCTTCCTTGCAGTTTAAATAGCTGTCACCCGTATTTACCTTGCTTTGTCTTTTTATTTTGAAGATCCACATGCAGTGATCTTTTCCCCATGTGCAGGAATTGATGTATGTCTTTTGTACTGAACAACTACAGATGGCATATTTGGCAGAATAGATCAAAGCAAAGCAAACAATAGGAAAAATTGGAATTCAATGAATGAGGTCATATAACACAAGTGCACTAGAAATTATAATATAGATTTTATAATGTATTCAAAAATTACACCGAAACTCATGTTTCAAAAAAAGGAAGTGTGCTTTTGAAGATGGGGCAAAAGAACTACTTTTCTTCAAGTCAATGCTTAATTTGTCACTGATTGGATGAGATCTTTTTATTTTATTTTTTTAAAAATCTATATTTACTCCCCCTTTCCACCCAGCACAGGTAAGCAAAGCACAGCACCTGATCACTAAATCCATCCAGATGATAAAGCAAAGTAGATACAAGCTGAGATCCATTTTCAGCCATGGAATCTCACTGGGTAATTTTGTTCTATCAGAGTGATTTAATATGGTGAATGTAAGAGAGAAAACTGAATAAAGTGAAAAATATGTACTGTTGGAAAGATGGGATATAAATCTGTCTAGAGTTTTGTTTGTTAAGATGGGCATCCATATAAGTCTTTCAAATAAATAAATCAATCTATATTCTTCAGTATAAGTCTTTACTCTCTGAAAGATTCCTCAGGTTTTTTATTTCAGTTCCACATAATCAGTGCTACTAAACAGGCCTACACAATTCATTATCTACCACATTGCAAACAGACTACAAGTTACACAGTAAATCATTTTTTCATGCCACCGTGGACTGCAAAAACATGAGTGATCTAAAACATCTGTCAGATCTCATTACATAGGTCTTGAGTAGCATTCCATTTGATGAGTTAACTGAAAATGTTTTTCCAAACCTACTATATAAGAAGGGTGATCTATTTTCAAGAGCTATCTTTATTTATTGTAGTATCTGCAGCCACTTAATATAGTACAGAAAAAAGGAGTATCCATTGCCAAAGAAGAGGACAAAAGATAATGTGAAACAAAATTTGCATAAAAATTAACCATGATTTAAACAATAATACAATAAGTACAATAATACAATAAGTACTGAGAAATAGAACTGAATATTCTCAAAATGAAAATTTGATTTTTTAAATTTATTTCCAATTCTAAAAGATACTAAAGCAATATTTTTGAATGTATAACCATTAGTAACAGTAACAGAGTTGGAAGGGACCTTGGAGGTCATCTAGTCCAACCACCTGCTCACGCAGGAAACCTGTACTAGGGATTCAGATGCAGTTTTAAAAAATGAAATCATGCAAATTAGTCAAATAGACATACATTTTTAAGGCCAATTCATGAAACAAACTGAATTCAAATTCTGCCTATTCTTGCAAAAGGCTTTAATGTCTAGTTTAGAGGACAGAAGATAAAAAAAGAAGGTAAGAAGCAGCAAAAGAAAAATCCTGATGTTTCTCAACTCTAAAATGAAAACCTTTGAAAGACTAGTGCTGTCTCACTTGAAAACCATCACAGATCCATTGTTAGACTCCCTGCAATTTGCATACCGAGCAAATAGATCAACAGATGATGCTGTTAATATGGCTCTGCACTACATCTTACAACAT